>CABFWB010005500.1:0-14796 GCA_902151455.1 Timema bartmani | reverse complement strand
CTCTCTTATACCCATACAAGGCAACGTGGCATTTTGACATCGTTCATTAATTTGATTGAATATATGAGATACATCAATGTGTGATTAGTTAAATTAAATAAATATGTTAATAGAAGCTTTGAAGAGCATATCGAAGTTCGAATCTGGTTAGATTTTTCTTTGAATAAGTTGATGTAGCCTAATATATACGATGATTTTTTAAGGAAGCTCGCTTGTAAGGCTTTATTTCGTAACAAAATCCTACTCTATAGTTGTGTTTAGTTAGGGTAAAAGACCTTCCAGAAGGAAATTTTTACTTCCGTTCTAAATGGACGTTTATCCTACCAAATATATATAATAGTATTCTGGTACGAAATAAAGCCTTATAGATTAGAATTATTTCTAAACTCAGGGTTTAGTAGATACTGTACTTCCTATAAGCCTATATCATAAATTATCATTTGAACATAAGACTTCTACACAAAGTGTGTCATTCAAACAAATGTAATACAGTTTTTAGCTAACTTGTTTCATTATAGTTATCGAACTTTCAACATAATACGGTTTCTGAAACCAATATAAAAGCTAGTAGCCAACTTTAAATATAAGTGTAGTTTTGGAAGAATGTAAACAACATTGATGACAACTGCATATTTAAATATGTTAAAGATTTTATTCATATTTATACAATATTACCTGTAAAACTGAGTTGTTTATCCTTTAATGTGAATGTTTCTTCAGGAAAGTGTGGTATAATACCTCACTATTTTCAAACAATAACACTTTGATTCATCAGAGACATGTTTTCACACAAGAACATTGAAAGAAACCGTTAAATCTGTCCCCCAACAGTGTATCAGACGATAAACTTGAACGTCACGCTTTGGTCCTTGGCAATGTGTATGTGTATGTCCATCCAGTTATATTATAGAGATCAATGTCTAACACAAAGTCTTGACACTGCTTACCCAGATGAAAACAACATCACTCATAGAAATGGCAATAGATTAGCTTCCAAAGTTCAAACGGCTTTCCTGAAACCTACTACACTACTGTGCTAGTTCAAGCAGAGACTTACTTACAAACAAAACAAAGTGGCTTGAATTTATGAAGAATGTAGCATTTAAGTCTTTTGATGTGGTTGTAAAGTGTTTTTATTTAGTGTAAATACGGAAGGGTTAAATTTAATCTTCACTATGCTGTATAAGTGAAGTGACTCGTTAATCAAAGCAAATTAGTTTCAGACCAAGGTATGAATGCATCATCTAATAATATTTTTACTAAACTCTTACTCACAGAAATACTTGATTGGTCTAGTCGTTGACAATATAACAATTTACAATCAACGGTCTAGTGTTAGATTTCATGCGATCCTTATCTACATTGAGGTCGTGGCTTGAAGGTTTATCTCCAGGCAAACGATACAGTAAGTAAATAGAGCACATTAAAACAGCTTAAAGATAAATTACAACGACTGTTGAAACGATTTATCTGAAATATGTAACCACTAAAATACTTTCAGCACCAGCTACGGTCAAAGTGAGGCTCCTGGAACACGTGTTTCCCG
This sequence comes from Timema bartmani, assembly GCA_902151455.1. Taxonomy (NCBI): domain Eukaryota; kingdom Metazoa; phylum Arthropoda; class Insecta; order Phasmatodea; family Timematidae; genus Timema; species Timema bartmani. The sequence goes on along the minus strand of CABFWB010005500.1, from coordinate 13,250 downwards.
CCGGAATCCCTCCAAAGAGAAGATAATCTAACCACCACAAGTCCCCTTTATCTACCACCTCTTGTTGCCAACTTAAAAACAGGACTTGCCCTAACTCTACAACAAAGTTAATTAATTTAATTTAATTAACTGTGAATAATATACATAAATTAGTAGGATTGTGATCCTTATCAATAAACTCAAGCAACATCGTTGTATTCTGGAAGTAAAGGTGGGAAATATTCTACAAAAAAAATTACACCAAAACAAATATGAGAAAAGAAAATAATAATTTAGAAATCGTCCCCCATTAGGCTTTAATTGTAATTCTAGATATTAATGTTATTGGACAGTACATTAGAGCAGGGGCTTCAACCCGCGGCCCGTGGTAATATTTTTTGCGACCAGCTGGTTCATGAAAAAATATAAAATTATTTAAAGAGAAAAAAAATTACAAATACAGATACATATTTTACATAATCGACTAATAAAAGAAATAAGTATTTTACTTTATTTTATATATTTTTTTCTTTTTTGCATGAAGAAAAGTATTGCGTTTTAATACAAATGTACTTTTAACCGGCAAATGACAACCCTGTGCACGGGACGATTCCTGGATAGCTCAGTGGTTATAGCATTGGCGTACTAAGCCAAAGGTCCAAGGTTCGATTCCCATGTCCAGGTGTCATTTTTCAATTTTCAGAACACAAATAATAATGTTATGGAGCTATTTTTTAATACTATTCACAACATATTCCCTATAATTATATGACCACTGTGCAAAATGCTTGTGCTAGTCTATGTCTGCTATGGCTTCGCATATGAGTGACTCAATTATTAGCCGACAGATGGCAATAGTAGACACAATAGAACTCTAACAATACACTAGCGCTCTATAAAATGCAAGCTTCAGCTACAGCTGAATACGTGTGTGTTGTTTTAGTGAGAATTATGTTCATTCATGTTGAAGACAAAGATTTCGGTTTCACATCCCGTGACGTCATACCTCGGAAAGTGTGTAGTTGTAAAACAATTTGATTTTTTTTTAATGTTGCGCCCTCAAAAATCTCGCGCCCTAGACACATGCCTTGTTTGTCTAGTGCGTAGTGCGGCACTGAGTGTATGAATCCACCTATTCTCCTAATGTTCCCCTTTCACGTTTTATGTTTTTTGCTATAATCTCATTATCCTGTAAAATGTCTACTAAACAATTCACATTTCTCAGTCTGTCCACGAGTAGTGGGCAGTACTATCAATTCCGTTTACATTAATAATTTTTATTTACACTCATCTACAGTCTTGCAGCGCCAGATGGGCAGAAATGGCCCACTGCGAAAAGTTTATTTCCTTTCTCACACCAGGGTTACGTAACCTTGGTGGGGTACTATTATTTTCCCCGACCGACCCCGGCGGCTCGCTCGACCAGGGTCATTTAAACTTCATTTTCCTTTTTGTTTTATCCATTTCTGGTTTTTATCTCTACAGTTTCTTTCCTCTTCCTCCACTTCCATACTCCTGTATTTTTTAAGGTCCCTTTCGACCCCTGTATGAGCGATAGGGCGTTTTTTTAAATTATTTTACCTTCCCTGTACACACAGTGTTACTATATAATCAGACCATCAGGGCGCTACATGTATTCTTGTTTTTATGTAAGTTTTATGTTCTATGTCGGACAACGTTCGAGAGCCCCTCCAAGGCTGGTGTTCGTTATATATATATATATATATTATATATATATAATATATATACCCTGTTACATGTTATAGTTATAGTGTTACAAATTAATAAACCCTTACAAACAAACAAACAAAAGGAAGAGGTAGGCCATGTAAGACGTGGCTAAATGTTGTATATGTTGTAACATTAAGAGTTTTAAGAATAAAAGAGCATGTATGACCTGTTGTGTGGATGTTGTTGAAGCGAAACATATATTAGGAGAACTAGCCATTACCTTATAGCTTCAATGAGGTAATCTACATCCTCCTGATGTTGCAGGTAGTTTGCCTTAATAGAAGGTGGTTCCATGGCATCAGAAGACTTGAGTGTGAGCTCTCCTCTACTCCTGGGTCTTAGTAGTGTAGGCACAATGTTGATGTAGCGTGCCCCATTACACTCAATTTCGTCCAGGCAGCCGGTACTTGAGTCGTTGGCCATATAACCAGCGAAAAACACCTGAATGTCAGGCAAAGACTGAGGCGTGTTAACGTCCGAGAGGTTTAGCCGGACGAAGCCTGTTAACTGGTAATCAAAGCACATTAATTCCTTTGATACTCTATGGAAGACAGGTACATTTCTCAAAGGGCTCATTTTAAGACATATTAGAAACAAAAACTCTATCATGTTAATAAAACTAAGTAAAACAGGCACCTAAAACTAAAAATATTATTATTATTATTATTATTTAGCACCGCGTCTTACTACCCGTTCAGGTTATACGCTTAAGTACTAATAACGATAATGGATTAGGAATTGGGAAGGTTGAATTTAGAGGAAGTGAACCCGCATTTGCGTGGGTGGAGAGTGGAAAACCATTTAGGAAAACCACCCTCAGTTCACCCGAGAGAGATTCGAACCTCAATCTCCTCATCCTCGACAGTCTAGCTCAACACGACTAGCGCGTTAGCCAACTACGCCACCGAGGAACTAAAAATACTTTTTTTTTTTAATTTGGTTTGTACGAAAACTACTTTTCTCTTATCACTGCATCTTACTACCTGTTTAGGTTACACGCATATGTACTAATTACACTAATGAGTTAGAGGTGAGGAAGGTAGAATTCAAATTAAGTGTAGTCACATTTGCGTGGAGGGAGAGTTCAAAACCATTTTATAAGATAAACCCGTCCGGGATTAGAATCTCGATCTCCCTGTAATCGGAAGTCTAGTATAATACGATAGTGACGCCTTAGACCATGAGGCCACCGAAGCGGGTTATACTAAATCAATATCGGTTAACATAAAACTTATTTTAAGAATTGAGTAGGTGGTATTTTAATGGAGGCTATTTTAATATTTTAATACATTTGTGGACAGTTTAATGTGATGTATAGGTCTTAAAGGGAGTACATTAAATATTATAATATAGAATAGCGTTTAATATTTTGTAAAAAAAAAGAAAGTACAGTGAATTATGTAGAGGCATGGTAAATATAGTACCTACCGTACTTTGTATTGTAGTAAAGTGTACGCTAGTAAAGCGTACCTGAGAAAGTCCTGTGGATGCCATTGGTCCACTCCGAGTGTGCAGGAATTGATTCAATGTCTTCTTATTGAGTCGTTGATATGCCGTTTCACCGCTTACCCAACAGTTAAGTGTGAAAGAGACATGATTCACGAGGTTCTTACCCACTCTAGGCAAGTTGTATACAACAGGAACGCCTGCAACAACCAACAAATTCAGTTCTCTAAGAATACTGCTATACTAGGTCCCTTATTTCTCAACTAGGGTACTCAAGAGTTCCTTTGTGGCACTAATAGCTACTCAAGGACATTCAGATATAATCTCAGCTTTCTGGGAGAACTTGTCGCTCTGCTAGAAACTAAAGCATAATAAGCTTTATTTAATATATCAAACTATGCTTTGGTCTAAAATTAAATGTCACGAAGACTATTATAGTGAATATAGCGAATAAAAATAACATCTAGCTAGAGTGAAAACAATAATATAGGTATATAAATTTAAAATATGTATTGATTTTACATTGAGAATAAGTTAATAATAATATATCGTCTTCGACGTAAGCTCATCTTTGAAATAAAGGCTATTATAAAAAATAATTAGTTAAAATTTAATTTTAATATTTTGAAGTAAGCCTATTTGAGAAAGGTGTGTCCAAATTGTTTCAAAAATTTTGAAAGAAAAAAAACTGTATATATTATCTTATTTCAAAAACACTATTTATATACACAGAAATTGTACTAGCATAGGCGTTAAAGGAGGAATACACAAATACCTAAATTTCTATATTGTGATTTAAACTGTTCTACGATCCGCGTGGTGGGTAGGCTGGGGAGCGCAGTTGCCACATAGCTGGAGTTGGTGCGTTACTACTATGCAAACATACTCAGTGACTGTCAAGAAATCTGGCATCGTGCATCGGTTGCTATGAAAACTACCCTTCACGGATTGGTCGAGCATGTGACCAGACCCCACTCCCCACCCCTCACTCCGGCTGCGTTGACCTCAATCCTAAAGCAGTTTAAAACGTAGTTGAATAGCTTTCAGGAGGGCTTTTAAACGGTTTGGGACATACACGCGCAGGCTTTAGATATGGCGGTACATAAACCACGCAATTACCAATAAAACTGATCATTACTAAACATGGCTTGTGTTTACAATATTAAATGTCAAACAAGCAATAGGTAGCAGAGTCTAACCAACACGCAACAGCTCGGAGGCGGGTCCTATGCCTGAGAGCAACAGTAGTTGAGGTGATTGAATGGCTCCAGCGCAAAGAATCACCTCTTTACGGGCTATCAGTGTCCTGGTGAATGTCTCCCCACGTCGTCTGTATTGGACGCCTAAAGCACGCCTCGTGATGGGATCAACGATCACTTTCGTCACCTTTAAAACACAAAGTCAAAAATACTATATTGTTCTATAAAAAAAAAACTTCATGGCGTTAGCCCACAATCGATCCATACCAACCAAATGGCCATTGTCTGTTGGTGAAGATAGAGCCAACTTTTTCCGATAGAGGATGTCATGTGGTCAGCACAATAAACCCAACGGCCGTTAATTCCAGTTTTCTAGACCAGAGCTGCTACTTGTTTATTCAAGTAGCTCCCCATTTGTCCTCACGAGGGTAAGTTTGACCCCGTTCCAGACAGCACTGTTTTACAGAAAGATCTGCAAGCGCCGGGGATATATCCCGGGACTTATGGATCTGTAGCCAGGAACTCTGACGACTAGATCACAGAGGTTTTATTTACTTTATTTAAATAATAAGGTAGCAACTGTCTCACCTAGTCAACACACACAACGCCGTTCACTTAGAAGGTACTTTATTTTTATCATATAACCAAGGCCACCCGCAGGAATTAGTGTGGGATAAGAGGGAGCGTCAGTTATGGTGAGTATTTTTGCAGTTAATAGGCCTATAGCAAACAAATTTGGTTAGCTAAAAATAAATAAAATATTATTTCAGTCTACCCGTCTAGCTTAAATTTCAACACATAGAACCTTGTACAAACAGTTCCTGAACATCTGTAATGGGCAGAATGGCGATTGATGATACATTTTTTAAATGAAGAGAAAAAGTTATCATCGAATTTCAGAACGTCCAATGCAAATATTCAAGGACAGGTGAGATTTCTAGATTGAGAAAATTGAACTAAACATATTTACTGAATCAATGTTATATTTATTGTGTCAATAAAATTGTTAGCTATAAAAACTGCAAGAATTACTCACCAGTCACCTTAACTCATGTTTTCTTCCAGCCCAACTTAAGAATATTCCCAAAGACTGGGCCGTGGTCATCTTCACAACACAAAGCTGACTCAGCTACTCTAATTCTAAAATGAGCTTCTAGAACTCGGATCATATTTAGACCACTTGATTCTTTATTTAGTTTCTTTTTAATCAAAGGGAAAGGATTATAATAATAGATACCATGGTTATAGTTGGTTTAAGTATCCCACAGTTATATACTTTTAACAATATTTGTAAAAACTAAGCACCTCAGATCCAAATTTATAGAAGAGATCTTAAGCACATTATTTGAAATAGTTAAATAACTACACCATGCCTACTTATCATATACGGTTTCATGATTATTAAATTAATATAAGAATCCTTCAGTACCCTGAAAGGTTGCAGGCTTAACTTGCTTGGTTCCACTATGGTGCATCCTATAAGATGCAGATATAGTGTAATCTGTCAAGGTTAGACTGCTAGTAGGGGATAAAATGATGGCTAATCATCTTAAAAATTATTCATCAAAACCATGAGAAACTCAAAATAGCTGGTCATACTCAAAATTATTAGTGTAACTATAATATATAACGTAGGGTAGGGGCAACGGGGCGTCAGTGAGATCGTTGATAGCAGTAAAATAATTACATAATTATATTGTCAATAATAAACAAAACTTGATTATTGTTGATAAATAAATAAATTAATTTATTAAATCAAAGAAAATATAATTACCGGTGGTGGGGTGCGATAGAAAGTAAGTCAATTCTATTCTTAATGGAGAAAGTGCATCACCTCTGGAATTAGGAGGTGCAATGCTAGACTTATGGTAGAAAGTGATACAGAACTTATAAGATAGTGCCTTAGTTCAACCAGTCATGCCGGGATCACGATCAACTTAAACTTAACTTAACGTAACTTAACGTAAAGAACCTCCTTGTGTGTTTAAATGGAGGCGATCACGATGCACTTAACTTAACGTTGACTTGCAGTTAACTTAACGTAAGAGATATCCTGGGAGGTCTTTTACTTTACTTTACGTTATTTGAAGGGTATCACGTGATCTAGCTAGCCAATAATTATGCCAGTGACGTCAACAGGGCTATTTAGTAACTCATTTGTTGGTATTATGACCAATGTTTACTCTTTAGCGTAGATTCTAGTGATCAGACATTGAAACAAAGTAATTAAACTAAAATAGGAAAGTTAAATTTATCAAAAAAGTTTTGTTATAGATATTTATTATATCTATTGAAAACTATAAACATTCACAGATCATCACTGTAAAACTAGTACAAATCACAGATAATACTCGAGAATGAAGATGTTTGGCTCGAGTTGTTACGTTAAGTTACGTGAATCGTGATCACACATACGTTAAGTTAACTTTAAGTTAACGTTACGTTAAGTTAAGTTTAAGTTGATCATGATCCCGGCATCAAAGACTGATACCTTTCAGGGTAACCGAATTGTACGCACCTTGTGAATGTGCAGGCTATTGAAGAAAACTTATATCAATTAAACTGATGAGACACATTAATCAAAGAATATCAATGCACTGGTATTGATCTAGTTTGTTTGAAAAGAATCATCATGGAAAGAATAAAGGTGAAATTACCATGGAATGCAAGCTGATACGTAAATTCTTTCTACCAAGGTTGGGATGAATGAATGCCTTAGCCAAACTGAGCCTCGCTCCATTCCTTACTGTAGCTTGGGTGACACTGAACCCCAGTTGACGTTTCCCGTTCAAGTCCAGATTAGTGTCACAGCCTAACTCCCTGGCTCCTGCCAATATGGCGTCGACGAGAGGAGGCTTGTCTGGGAATCTTTGCACAGTGAGATAACCCCCTGTCCCATGATATTGTGGCTAAAATAAACATTAGAAAACAGAAAAAACTAAATTAGTAGCTACTTAATGATATGCGAATACTTGGAGATGTTTAAAAGCGGTGAACATTTCACTAATATAGGTCATTTAATTTATTTGAGGTATTTAACGTGCAATTTCTGAACTGACTGATTATATCAGTACGACTTATAAGCTAACTTAAAACTAGAACAAACACAACAACCAGACCCCGGCCGTTAAATCATCACTGTGTAAGGGGAAACCCGTATTTCACCAATGATACGTTTTTGGGCTATGCCAGAAATCGAGCCCGGGACCCTTAGCTAGGTTGACAGACACACTACCGACTGAGCTAAAGTGTTGGACAATAATTTTTTTTTATATAAGTACAAAATCACTAGTTAGGTCAAAATTTTAATACATTAAAAAATGCACTGTTGTACTATGTGTAATGCTAAATTTCAATTCACAGTTTATATACTATAATAAAATAAATAATACCTTGCTTAGTTCTGATAATACATTTTATAGAAGCCCAAGAAATGTACCTCTGCCACTGTGCCAATCTGTCTGTTGTCTTCTGACTTAATAAAGTACGGCAATACGTCTTTGAAGGTCCAGCCATCCACACCAAGAGCCATCCAACGGTCGTAATCCCAGGGATGTCCTCTCATGTACATCATGCCATGGAGGACACTGGTGCCACCCATTACTTTCCCTTCACACACATCAAGTAACAAGAATGGTTTCAAAAACTTAGACAAAAAGATTAAACAAAGTAAATATAATTCTGTATCACTTCATTATGTGCAGGTATGTTCTTTTCCACTAACTTATCAAGGACTGAAATATTTATAGACAGGCAAACACCTCTGGTTTAAAGTTCGAAAAGAAGATAACTTTTTTTTTTAATTTGATGACTATGAGTTACGGATTTTATAGCTATGGACGTTGCTATAATGTTACTACACCAAAGAGGTATTTAACTAATAAGTCAATTGCTAGAAGAATTTCTTGCTCAGTACGCCAAGCGTTCAGGCTCTCAGGCCTCAATGCAGATTATCTGAATGTCCTCATAAACTAGCATATGCAATCAAATCATGAAACTTTCATGGAAAATTAGCTTTAAATATATGTCTTGCCTTTTATCTATTTTTTTTTTTTGGTATGATATCGTTCATGAAACGGCAATATGTCTTTACCCACAGTGACTCAATTTTAAAGGTGGAAAAAAAAGTCTAATCTTCTAGCCAAACGGAATGTTGTATAATACGTCCCAAGGAAATACGCAATATCAATGTCTTAACCCTCAAGTGTGTGGGATAAGACATTTTGTCTGTTTCATTTCATGGAACTAACTAGTAGCTCCCTCTTAATTCATGGGTCAAGGTACACAGCTTCAGCATTATTAGAAATTATTGCAAATTTAAAGAGAGTGTTTTTACATTTGGACATTTAAAATGTATTTTCTGTACAAATTATATCAACACTCGACATAAAACTATTTTAACTAAGGATAATATACCTAATAAATGATCATCCACACCCATAATAATTTCCTTGATTGTCAATAAATAGATTGCAGGGCTTTCAAATCTACCAATGACTATCTTTGCCAGTCGATATGGAAACCCAACAGACATAACTATTTATTAAAAATAGAATAGCATAAATGAAAAACTGTTATAGCAAGTGAATTATTTTGTGTATCTGGGCAGAATGTTTTGTAAAAATGTAAGGATAGATGGTGAAACCGACAGACGGGTGAATTCATCTCGGAGAGTAGTTGGATGTATGTGAACTATTTCAAAGAATGAGAACGTATCAAAAGAGGCAAATATAACGGTAAGGATGGATTAAGTACCGAGGGTTTTTTTAGTTACATGAACCATTTCTTGCCTGCCCCGTAAGGGAATGACGTGATTATGTATGTATGCATAGAATAATTCGAATTCCTTCTTCTTCGAGGAATATTGATTCTGTTGGAAATCTAAAACCCTCATTTAAATGGAATGTCGTAAAGCTTTGACTGATCATTGTGAAATATCACCAAATAAATCGGGGTTATATGTTGTATAATCTGGACTGTCATCATTTTCTAAAGGTCAGGCCTTGTCTCTGCAGCCACATCTTTCATTCTTCTGCGATCTTCTTCATGTCAGTACATGAAATGCATCCCATATCACTAAATGTGTTCTTGAGGTAGGACATCCTTGGAATTCCCCTCAATTTCTTCCATAACATCTTGCCTTCAAAAATGTTCTGGATAACGTTGTCATGTTTTAAAACGTGTCCCATGGAGCTTTGTTTTCCTCTTTCCTAGTGTATTCAGTATTTTCCTTTTCTCGTTTATTTCTTTTAGAATTTGAGCATTAATCTTTCTGGACTGTATTATGTGAAAATATGGAATGGACACCAGATAGTATGGTTTGAAAATATATCTTAGACACCTTTTCCGATCCAATGTTTGAATATCAACGACACAAACATCACTGGACTGTTAAGTACGTGACAAATTTCCAAAATTCTATTAGAAGTATTTGAAACCTAAATGAAGCTAAATGGGTTTTAAAAAAATGGCTAAAAACTCAACACAGGATTCAAGAAAGTTACTTTCGTCTAATTGTGCAACTCAGCTTTACAGATAGGAAAGTTATCCAAGGTAGCAAGAACCCTTAAAATCATCCCAAAGATGGATTTTTATTTCACTTATCGAATTCTTTATTGTCAAAAGGTGTGGTTCAGAACTATAGTTCAATAAACCATTTTTATTTAAATTATAGGTATATGGTTGTGTATTAGAAAACATGGCTCACCTCTGGGCCAATGGCAGCAACCACCCTTGTAGCCCAGACACGCAGATGTCTGTGGGTCCAGTTTAAAGTCCCAATTGATGTTTGATGGACCATGATGGTTGAGGTACATAGCAGGCACCTGGTTCTCTGTAGGCTCAGGACCACCTGCCTCGAGCAATGCCACCTGCCAGTGAGCCACTTCACTGAGCCTGGATGCCACTACGCTACCTCCAGACCCACCGCCCACCACTATAAAATCCACCTCTTCCTAAACACACATATTCAAAAACATCAAAACAAAATTCACCCATTTACACTTGTCAGTATCAGCCACGCAAATAAATATCTTTTACAACTCGTCACCCGATAATGCAAGTGCTCTATGTCCAATTTTTCACTTTTCTGTAAAAGATCATTGAAGTTTGACCTTGTGTACTAAACCAATGTTATTAGATGACAACTCAAGTTTGTATCTTCTTAAGTAATTATATAGTAGTCTCAATTTCACCGCAGGTAAAACAGATGCATTCTAAATAGACGTAATCACCAAATATCTCAAATTTAACAATTTTGGAGATATAATACTTGCATTCTCGGGTGACGAGCTTGCCATACTCATAAGTCGGATTAGATATTAGTCTTTCACGCCTTTAAATATTTATTTCACATATTCTAAAATAGTTTATAGAAAAAAAACACAACTCAAAAAGCACCACGCCTATATTTCTAAATGTCAAGAAAGTCACATAGTTAATGAATATATTTTCAGGACTTTTTTTAATAAGTCGATTAAAAAAAAGCTTTTAATAATACTAAATACATTTTTGGAACATTCCCGCTGATAAATATAATGTTGCCATTAAGACAAAATAAATATGTTTTCTTCAATTTTTTATTTCAATAACTTTATATATTCTTCACTCGTCTTCCAACTCAACAATCATGGTGTAATACTATACATACATACATACATACATACATACATACATACATACATACATACATACATACATACATACATACAAACCTAATCACACCATTCCCTTACAGGGTAGGCAAGCAACTGTACATATAGCTCAAAAAACAAATCCTTGCTTGACCCATCATCACTAACTGTCTCCAAACTTCACTATCCTTGCATACTCCCTTCACTTCAACAACATTCATACACCGAGTAAAAAATGCTCTTTTATTCTTAAAACTCTTAATCTTTCTCTTTTTCACGTATTCGTCTACAACATTTAACCACGTCTTACATGGCCTACCCCTTCCTTTTAATCCACACACTCTACCTTCATATATTTGCTTCATCACTGGATTCACACTCATCCTCTCAACATCCCCAAACCAACGTAAGACGCTTCTTTCACAATGACCCAGTTTTATGGTAAATGTTAATGCATATTCAAGATATAAATTCATATTTTAACAAAAATGCATTTGACTAGGTATTTAAAAGAACATTTCCTAAATTCTCAAGAAAAACATTAGCAGAGTTTCAACTCCATTTATATAGGCTATTTACAACTGACAAAAAAAAAAAAATATTCGGACCGGTAGTAGTGCAAAGGCCAATGATGCTCGTTGGGCGAGCTGTCCAACTTATACTACTATCATTGGTGATGGAATTTGAGAGTGGTACTGGAGACAGGAGGGAAAGGGAGAATTGTTGGGACTGGGTGGTTTTATAATTTGAGTTTGCTGAATCCTGTAGATCCAGCTAGCATCAAATCTGTAATCAGCACTTGTGAGATGAATGATATGCAGAGTGATCTTTTATTCACACAGTTGCACTCTGGAACTTTTAATGACACCACCAACAAGATTGAAACGTGAATTTTACATCCATCGGAATCTTTGGAGCTGTTAGTATTGTGCAGGGTACATCTGGGAGAGTCAAGGTAGAGACATTTCAAAACAAAATTGAAAAGGAATGCAGGGTTCAGTGTTTTGGAAAGTCAGCCTAGTTCTTCATGAGATAGCATACAGGAAATGACAGAGTATACCCCTACAGGGATGGCCAGCTTCAAGTAATGTTCCATCACTACGTGTGATGTAGAAAGGAGCTTTTCCAAGTACAATAACATTTTACGCGATAATCAGAATTAATTCACTGCTGACTTGAGAAATATCTAGCTGTTTATTATAATCAGAACCAAAAGCTGTTGCAACTTATAGCACCATTTTAATTATGATCCTTTTATTTGTTTGTGCTTATTTTTTTATGTTTTTCTTACATATTTCTTAAGTTATAATCGTATGCTAGCATACATATTTTGCCCGTTTGCCATGGATATAAATCCGCAGCTTACCCATAAGCTACACCATAGTGAAACAAAGCAAGGTAATATTGCTAACTCGATATATTATTACTCCATGAACCTATTTAATAAGTTGCATCGTAGTGGAACAAAGCTTACACTGAAATATAGCAGGCCACTGTACAAGCTTTTGGTACAGCTGTTGATTAACATATATTTGTAGTAGTTTAGTGCATTGCTGTACCATGTCTGGAAGCGCAAGATGCTGGATGGACCAAAGTGGGTCGACTAACCCCCAGCAACGATCTAGTTCTTCTTTCACATGCCGCATGAAAGTTGATTGTTCGGAACCAAAATTGGACGTAGCACAGCGTTTGGTACACTGAGACAACATGCCCTTACAGGCCCAAGCAGTAGTGGCCTGGTCATTCATGCGTCCAGTAGTCAAGCACATCCATACGACGAACAACAGTTCCGTACACCTTAAACAAAAACAATTTTATTGGCTAACATTAAGGTGGGATCAAATGGAACGCGAATTGATGTTGGTATTATTGCAATATTCATAACGAAAACTCTTTTTGGAACAAATACGTAATTATATTGTTTAAAGAGATACGTTAACCGGTCTCGTGGGGGGATGCTTAGTGCACCTGGCTTAGAGTCTAGGGGTCCAGGTTAGATTACTGCCTGGTACCTTAGGTATTTTTCCCTTAAAGGGAAGATCCCAACGGTCACCAGAGGTTGGTAAATTAGGTTTAAGTTAGATTTAAGACTCCCACTGGCCCATACCTCCATATTCACTGTCATCAACATCACCTAATTGCTGGTACAACATGTAGACAACCTCCTATGTTGTACTCTGGGTAACGTTCTGTCACCAGAGAGGCTAATTGTCTACATACAGACAACCTCCTATGTTGTACCCTGGGTAACGTTCTGTCACCA
>CABFWB010005499.1:0-44171 GCA_902151455.1 Timema bartmani | reverse complement strand
AACTATTCTAAGAGTAGGCTATCAATTGTAAAAAACAATGTGAACTCAGCATAGCTTACATAGATATTTATAGCTCAAAATTAGCAAGGATCAATACCGTAGACACAAATCTGTCACTCTTTATCAGTAATTAATATTAATTTATATCTTAAGAGATTATGAAGATAGGAGTTTAGAGGAATCACACCAGTATTTATGTGAAAATGTATGAGAAATCATTTAGGAGATATAACTCAATACACCTGGCCAAGATTCATACTTCAGCTTGGTCAATGTCTGGAAAACCAAACCAGATGAGAGTAATGCCTTAGTCGATAGCCGACGTGCCCAAAGATGTGAGTCATTTTAATTATTAAATAAACCTCTACACGAATTTCTTGCCTTTATAAAAATAAAGATAATAAATGGCACAATGTACAGCACAGACTTTCTTATCTTAAAATAAAGACATTTACTGAAAACTACTAAGGTTTGTGAAACTAAATAATATAAACCGTTACAAAAACAATCCAGCAAAAAGGAACATTTCTGTCCACCAAAGATCATAACAATCAAATTAACATTACAAATATACTCAAAGATATATGTTTTTTTGTTAACAACTCTGAAACTATTGGTTTTATAAACATATATTTTAAATAAAAGATTTCTATTTTCAAAAGTTGACTATAACTTTACAAGAATAAGTTATTTCGTGACTCAAATAGTTGTGAAGAGATGATAAAAAAGAAATGATATTTCTGCATATGACCTCAATATGCAAGTACCCTCAAAAGACATTTTCAAGGGAAAATGAGGTGTTTTTTTTGCAATGAACACGGTGACTAGACACAAAATTTAATCAAAAGTGTTAATAGCGGATTTTGAGAAAGTCGATTTTTCTCTTTTCCATTCAGTAAACTAGGCCTATTTTTAATTTTAGGGTTGCATACCTAAGTCTAAGAGCTACTCAGGGTGAATTTATGAAAACGATCAATAGTAAGTTTTAGCCCAATCAAATAAATGGCTTAGGCCTAAATACAGACAGACAGGATCGCAAAAAACAACTTTTTTCAGTTTCAAGAGTTTAATAAAACCTCGACACTTATCAATATCTCAAATATGATACTTTTGACAATCAGAGTACTTCTCTGAGGGTTTGAGATAAAATAGAAAGGTGTAAAAAAAAGTCATTAGCTCTACAAATAATAATAGATTGTTTTAAATTAATAAATAATAGTATAAAATTGTAAATCTTACCATACTAACTGGCATAAGAATCCCCACAACATACATTACTGCACTTGGCACTGTAGAGTCCATGTAGGGGTGCTTTAATGATAGGTCATCACAGAAGAAACCTCGCTCAAATGGTTTTCCAAAGAGTTTTAACATCAAAAGGGGGAAGCTAACTGAAACAAATAAAAACAAATGGAATATTATGAACACTTTATTATACTTTACAACGGGGTCAACTAAGCCTCATGAGGGCAAATGAACTACTTGAAACAAAAAGTAGCAGTTCTGGTCTAGGAGATTAACCGTCAGAGGGTTTATTGTGCTGACCAAATACCACTTTCTATCTACATAAGTTAGCACTATTTTCACTAACAGATGGCGACCGTTCGGTCGGTATGGCTCCATTGTGGGCCCACACCATGGAGTTTTTGTATTATACTTTACATAGAATAAAGATGAGTTTATTTACCTGTCTACAATGACAGCATTTTATTATTTTATGAGCATTATTTTATAGGTAATATATATTAAGAGTGACAGCTGCTGATAACATGGTTTGACGAATGAATATATTAAAGTACATCTAGAAATTTGCTTGGATAGACTCGAGATTTCAAGGATGTGATATCAATATGGATAATATATCTTCTATAATTTAAGGGTGCACTCAATCCAAGTTAAAGTCGTAATGTTGGTAGTTTTCTAGCAAGGTCTTTTTGACAGAATTTACAGAGAAGAGTAATCATTAGGCCTTAATTAAGGTTCATTTTTTAGGAAAAACCACTTCAGAACATCCAGACTATATTAAAATCATCTTCAACATCTTCCTCTAATCTGTAAACCAGACTAGGTGAGCTTGATATTTAGTCTGCGTGCCCACCAGTGCAAGTGAAAAGAGGTCTTAGATCAAGAGTACAGTGTTTTTTTTGTCATTATGCATCAAATTAGTTTTTGACTGTAGCCCCAATTTTGAGGACCACATTAAAATTTAAATGTTAGGACTGAGGAGGTTAGCTTAGAGGAAGTAAACTTGCATTAGTGTGAAGAGAGAATGGAAAAACCACAAGGCTAGAACACACTTGGAAAACCTTTTTCAGTGCAGCCCCCAGGACTTGAACTTTGACCTTCCAATCAACGACAAAGTAGGCCTACTGATACAATGTTAATTTAACACATTGAACCATATGACAAGGCTATGGATGTGGATGTCACCACAACAGCTGTTTTGAACTTTCTCTCACTCTCACTCTCTATATATATTATATATATAAATTTGGCTCTCTGGTGAGTATGTTAATGATATTTACTTTCCCCCTAATTACAATGTTTATAGGTCTGAATGATAGGATATATGATGAAGCTACTGTCTCAAGGGGTGGCCACATTCTTATTTATATTAGTGAGTATTTCTGGTGTGGTCAGAAGAACTGATCTGGAGAACATGGAATGTGTCTGGATTGGAATCCCAGCCTTTGACAACCAAAAACTGTTAATTGGGAACATATATCTTTTCCCCAAACAACAAATGAAGTGTTTAGTAATTACTTTATTTTTCTTGAAGGTGCGTTGGTCTTTTGTATATTACTCTTGGGTGATTTCAACTGCCGCAAAATAGATTGGAAATATCATTATGCCCAAAATATATCTCATTTCTACATTAGATTAAAAGCCACTCAGCTTCTTGCATTGACCAATATAATAGGACTAGAACAATTTAAGGAAACTTAAAATAATGACGCTAACCTCCTAGACCTTGTTTTTGCTAATTTTCACCACCCTCTGGTAACTCAAAGCTTTCAATCCCTTGCAAATTTTTACTTAGCTCATCCACTTTTATTGATTACACTAGATGTACCCATTGAGACTAAAAATAATGCTATCCCCACCACATATACTGATTATGCACGTGGTGATTACTTCAATCTTTACAATGACCTGGCCACTGCTGATTGATCTCGTGTTTATTCAACAACTGATTTTAACTTGGCCACAGATAATTTCACCAAATCGGTCCTTAAAGAAAAATCAAAATGCATATTCCTCAAACAAGTATTCAAAATTCATCCAAATATCCTATTTGGTTTTCTTTAAGGCTTAAATACTATATCAAGGGGAAAAAAAATTCAAACAAGCAAATACTAGTGATGTCTAACCACATTTTGCACACTTTCATAAATTAGTTAAAACAACTTTGACTATAGAAAGAGTTGTTTGGATGAACTCAACAGGAAATAGTATCAAAAGCAAAATTAGTTAAAACAACTTTGACTATGTTTGGATGAACTCAATAGAAAATAGTATTAAAAGCAAACCCAAGGATTTCTGGAAATTTGTTAAAAGTAATAGTGTGAATAAAGTATCACCGTCAAACTTAGAAATTAATGGCAAGATTATAGTGGATCCTTTATTAATTGCAAACAAGTTTGGGACCTACTTTCATTCCGTTTATAATTCAGCCTTACCTGTCTTACCCTGACCCGTTATTGAAACTAGCGCACCCTTATATTTATGTCAAATTACACCCTTGGATGTTGCTAGTGCTATAAAAAATTGAGTTCTTCTAGATGTGCACGGAAGGAATTCCAAGTTTTATTGTTAAAGGCTCTGCCAACATTTTCAGCCCTTTGTTAGCCTATATCTTTAACATTAGCCTGTCAAATGAAACTTTTCCTCTTGCATGGAAACAATCTGTTGTACCTATTTATAAAAAAGGGGCAAAAACAAAGTTTGTAATTAGAGACCACTTTCTCTCTTAAACACTTTCTCTAAAGTATTCGAGAAAATCATACATGATCATACTTTCCACCACCTTAAAAATAAACTTTCAGATAATCAACATGGCTTTATAAAAATCAAATCTACTGTCACTAATTTCTTGGACATGTCCCCCTCAAGTTTCTGCCCAAGATCAGGTTAATGCTATTTATTTTGACCAAAGTAAGGCATTTGACTTATGTCAGCAAAGTAATGTCTATTAATAAATCTAAGACCAAATCTATATGTTTTACTAGGAAAACTAATCCTTTCTTTTTTACCTATAAATTGGGCAATGATAACATAGTTTGCACCCTTTATATTAAGGATCTTGCTGTTCTCCTAGATAACAACAAACTTTACTTTCACTATCATGTTGACCATGTAATTTCCCAACTATTGAAATTACTTGAACTTATTAAATTTATAACTTCAGCATTTAAGAAAAATGACTTTTTTTTATGTCTGTACTACACCCTGGTTTGATCCAAATTAGAATATACAAGTGTTGCTTGGAATTCCATTACCTTAGACTCTCAGGTTGGAAAACGCTCAAAGAAAATTTGTTGCTGCGTGCTATGATAAATTCTTTACTAACTGGATTTATTATGATTATGATAGAATTCGAAACCTCTTAGTGCTCCAAACTCTCTTCTCATGTGGATTTTATTGTGATGCCCTTTTTGATTTTAATATTTTCAATAGCAAATTTTCTTGCAAATTTGCCCTTGGTCATGTAGGTGTTAATATTCCTTCTCAAGCTTCTTGTTATCCAAAATTATTTTTTCTCAATAGATCTTACAAGGTAAGCCCTATAGCCCGTTGTGTCCATAGCGCCAATTCTAGATTTGTCAAATTCAACTTCTGTCATAAAAGGAAAGCTAAACTCAGGGAGTTATTTAAGGACCTCTCATATCAATAATTTATCCTGTAGAGGTTCTGCCTATAATATTTAAATTTACAATATTCTAATTTATTTTTTGCATATTGTTACTGCTTTTAAGATATGTATGCGTTATTACGCTTTAGTTATTTGTTATTATTGCTATTTTTGATTCATATCATTATTATTTAATATTTTTTCCTAACAATTCATCAGTATGTATAATTATTTAGCTATTATAGTTTATCTTATTTTTTCGTGTAATTATATGTATTTGTACGATACTTGTGTACTTTTCAGTGCTGGCCTGTTATAGATCTTACGACTGTTGGCCAACACTATAATAAAGGAAATTTATATGCATTGGAACCTGGATAATTCGAACTTGAAGGGACCAGGAAAAAATTTGAACTATCCAAAAATTTTAATTAAATAAGTTTCTTAAAAGGAATTGAAAAGAACACAGTTAAGTTTGCAACAAAGCTCAAAAACTTCATCTAACATATTTGGACTTAATCTGTTCACAATTTCTTTAAAAAGTAAGAGATTTTAATCGGTTTTTCTGATTTAAGTCTCTCAGTCATAGTGAATGATTCTAATTGATTTATTGACTGGAAAAGTGAACCACTTACATTGTTGTGACTTTCAAAAAAGTCCAAGTTCTTGGATACAGTCCGTGGCTTCTGCCGCACTCGGGATAAGCCTTTCCTGAACTAATGGAGAATTGTCCTCTTCATCACCATATGCTCCATCCTCAACCTGGATGTTATTGTTGAGAACTTCAACTACGATGTCCACATCAGGAGATAGCAGGATCAGGAGATAGCAGGATCAGGAGTAACTTCCTCCCATTTGTCAATAGCTGGCGCAGCTTCAGTCAATGTTTCTCCATAATTTTATTTGTTAATAAAGCCAGCTTTTTTAAAAATCAGTTCTTAATGGTCTCATCTTTCACTTGGTCCCACGCTTGCATACACATACTTTCTTGAGGCTTGAGGAATGTCAAGTGAAATTTTCTGAGTAAACAAATCTCCAGCAAGAATTTTTTCAACCAACAATCATCTGTAGACATGTTTTAGGTTCTTAATTATTCCTTGGTCCATAGGTTGAATAATAACCATTACATTTTCCAAAAGGGGAACTCTGTTATGAGCAGTGCAATTGTCAATGAATAAAAGGATTGTCCGATTGACTTGTATTCTACTGGCTTTGATTTTACATATTTGAAGCAACGTGGGTTAGCTGATTTTCCAATCATTAACAACATCTTTTCAGAACCATCCTTATTTGCTCAAACTAACAGTGTTGTTTGATCTTTACTAAGCCTTCCCCCACCGCACCGTTCACCTTTAAATGCAAGAATTTTGTCAGAAGTACGCTTGTAAAAAAGTCCCGTCTCATCGACGTTAAAAATGTTTTTTGGTCCTATGTCCTGGATCATTTCTTTCAAGTCTTCCTTCCAATTATCGGCTGAAAGCACATCAACAGCACCACTTTCATCACATACAGCTTTGAAGAAAATTCCGTTTCATTGTTTGAATCCATTTAGCTACCCTGAACTAGCTTTGAAGACTGTTTTTCCTAATTCATATGTGAAATGATCAGCCTTTGCTCTAAGAAGAGAGCCGCTTATTGAGACTTTCTTGTCTCGCGTTTGTTTGAACCACTTCAGTACACCATTGTCCACAAATAGGTTTTCCCGGTCCTCTTAATCTTTTTGTAGCTTTTCCACTCTAATTTTCATTGGTAAAATTTTTTGTTTGTTTTTAAAAAAAATGTTGAAAGTGTGTTAGGGGGAATTTCTAAGACCTTTGCAATTTCTGATTTCTTTTTAAGTCTCTTTTCCACTTCTTTTATCACCGCTACTTTTTCGGCCAAAGCTAATGATTTATAAGAACTGGCTTGGACAGTGACATCATGATACACACATACACACTACTGTACAGTATGTACTAAACAAGACTAAAACTAAACAAAAACTAAACCAAACAAAATAAAGTCACACGTCACAATAATATCACTAAGAACAGCGCACATTACCGCTCGAGAGGTTCGACATTGACTAACGGAGTACAGAACTGTACATTTAAACAAAGATGTATGGGGGAGTGGTAGGGGCGTGAAGAAGGGTACTGACTGCATTCCAATTTTGCCTCCCCTGTTTCCAAAAATAGAACAACACAGCGCCACAGCTAGAAGTAGGAAAATAATACAATACATCACAACTTACAAAAAGTTCGAATTAACTAAAACAAAATTCAAATTATCCACAATTTTTTAACATTGTTTTAGTAAAAAATTCATGGGACCAGGCGAAAAATTTGAATTAAAGACTATTTTGAACTATGGAAGTTCGAATCAGTCAGGTTCCACTGTGTCTGTGTATATATACACACACATACACATATACACACACACACATTAGACTCGCGATTATCTGAGTTACGCTTATCCGAGGCTGTGTCAACCGAGGCACTCATTCTGTCAGTGTCAAATTAGAACACAATATTTATTCAGTTAAATATTTTATACAATTGGTAATGTAATGTGTTTTAGTAAATTAATAATTTGAAACTTACAGACAATGTAGCTTACACAAATGTAGTATGTTCTAGTGATTTATAACTATTAATTCTACACACTCCATATCATTCAATTTTTTTTTAAATCCAAGGTAGGCATGGTCCCAACTATCTAGGTTAATCACGAGTCTACTGTACACAGTTTTAACGCATAAAATGCCTCTCTATCAAATTTTAAGGTCCAAATAATAATAGTTGTTATACTGTTGATACTCCCATCAGTTAAAAACATGCTTAAAATTCTACTAAATACCAAACTCAGTTAAACTGATGAAAGTAATAAGATTTCTTTTTCTCCAAATCTTACTACCTGTTAATGCTATAAACATATAAATGATAATTACTCTAATGGGTTAGGGATGAGAAAGGAAGCATTTTAGAGGGAATCTACCTGAATTTGTATAGGAGAATGGGAAACCATTTAGGAAAAGAAACACTCAAGATAATAATAATAATAATATTTAGCACCGCGTCTTACTACCCATTCGGGTTATACGCTTAAGTACTAATTACGCTAATGGATTAGGAATGGGGAAGGTTGAATTTAGAGGAAGTGAACCCGCATTTGCGTGGAGGGAGAGTGGAAACCCATTTAGGAAAAACCACCCCCAGTTCACCCGACCGAGATTCGAACCTCGATATTCCTGTCCTCGGCGGTCGAGCTCAACACAACTAGCGCGTTAGCCAACTACGCCACCGAGGCGGGTGAAACACTCAAGAGACCCGAAGGGATTCAAACGGTGATCTCCCAGTTATCAGCAGGCTAGTCCAACATGACAGACCAGAGGTCTCCAACTTTTTTTTTTTTTACCATAAAGCACATTCAAGACTCATGGTAGTGCGGCGAGCACCATTAATTTTTAAGGAAAACGTATAATTGGATACAATAGAGCAAATAACACACAAAACAAACATTTATTACTCCAATAAGGTGTGAGTTTGAAATA
Source organism: Timema bartmani (assembly GCA_902151455.1). NCBI lineage: Eukaryota > Metazoa > Arthropoda > Insecta > Phasmatodea > Timematidae > Timema > Timema bartmani. Next base: position 35,787 of record CABFWB010005499.1, on the reverse strand, counting down.
AAATTTACTGTTTATATTCTTATATAAAATAATGCAAAGATATAGATGCAAGGTTAATTCAAAAAATGTTTTACTCATATATATAATTTTTACCAAACAAAGTCAATGTGATCTTTGGCACTACATTTAATCAACCAAGGAGGATATTCCTGGTCGTAAACAATTATCAAAGCGTTCTTCAGTAAGTCGAGAGTTGTGCTTTGATTTTACGATATTCATGGTTGAAAAAAAATGATCTGCATAAGTGGAAACAAAAAATGATTTTATCTTGTATGCTGCACTTTTCAGCAAGAAATAAAACTTTTTCTGTCAACCAAATTCCAAAAGTTCTCATCTGTTATATAGCATTTTAGCACAATTTCATTCTGTAAGATCCAAAATCTCTAGCTTCATGGTGTCCGTGGGCATAGGGTAGGGGACTCCAGGCTTAGACCATTTGGTTACAGAAGCAGGTTTGTAATAAACATTCAAAAGGTGAAATTCTAAATGAATATAGTTTGACTTAGATTAGTAAATTCCTAAGCGTGCCTGGTTTATTGCCACTTATATATGGAGGGATTAATGTAGTTGTTAACACTTATGACTGATCAGATAGGTCAATCTCCAATCATAGCCAGGTGCAGTAAGCATGGAATTTCCATTTGGTAGTTTACTAGCTGATTATCGGGTGTGTGCTGGTGCATTTAATAAAATCCCCCCTAATATTGCTGCTGCATGTTAGTTCAACTGTCACAAATTGTCATCAAACTTGCACTTATGATATCTAAGAATGTTGCTGACCACAAAGATTTTTAATTTTATTTTGTGAGTGATTTTACTTATTTTGCACACTGTGTCTTACTAGGCCTACTAGAGGTAGGGAAGAGGAAGCTGGAATTTAGATAAATTGTATCTGCATTTGCACAAAAGGGGGCAAACATCAGGAAAAAACACTGAGGTGAGATTTGAACCTTGATCTCCCCATCACTTGTAAACCAGAAAGGCTGAGACTGACACCTTTGCACACATTCTCATTGCTCATTGGTGAAGGTGTGAATATTTTACTAAAGTATTTAATGTTAAAAGCAATGTAAACTCAGCTATTTAAATATATATATAGTCAATATTTGGACGCTAAATCAACATACAATCCTAATTTCAGGCCTTATCTGAAAGTTAAAAATATAAATAGATTTATTGTCCTGTATTACAATGTCAGGTCATGTGAATTGCAGGCTGCAGCTGTCACTTAATAGATATTATCAATAACTAATAATAATAGTAAAGTGTTATTCTATGAACATTGTATTGTAGTTACTGTGACCCCCCCACATATGCTCTCCTTTTCAAGCTTCTAAAACTTCATAATTTTTTTAGATTAAAACCTCCTTTTGCATTTTTTTTCCTCTAAAATGTGAATGATTCACAAAACCCATCTAGTCGCACGCTATCATAAATATATGTCTTCAGACATTAAGATTTCTAGATGATGTCTAGATTAAAGCTATTTAATATCCCAAATAGATGTTGTAATTTAAAAGATTATACAACTTTGGAAATTTATAGTATCTTCACATTTCTAGAAAATCAAAGCCCACACACAGGTATATGTCTCATTTCTCTTGTTCTTACTGTTATGCTTTCATGTTTTCATAATGGCTATAAATAAAAAAAGAACAGATAGAAATAATCATGTTTTATGCACAGAGTTGTCAAGGTTGGAGAGCTCAACTCGAACACAGTAGATAACCACTGTAGTGGCCGCATCATTAAGCTCAACTCGGTAGATTTAATTCACAAACGATTAAAATACACCACACATTCACAACAAAGTTTAAAGGTTAAACAAGGTCATTGTTTTTATTTTTAGTCTAGTAGAGAACCCATTTAAAAAAAGTGATTTAACAGGTTTTTCTAATGCTTATGTTTATATTATTAACTCAGCTAGTACTTCCTCATTTGCAACATTTGTTTAAATATTTTCCCTAGACATTTAATAATAAACTTCACCAATGATAATTTTTTCCAGTTACAAAATTCCTTAAACTTAATATTACAATATTATTCTTTGATGTTTCATGTTAAAATTTGTAAGCTACAAATAATTTAATTTTTGGTCAGGTTAGAGGGGCTCAATTTGTCAGGACACCGACATTAGTAAAGTACTGAACTGGGACGGCTGCACTCCACCCTCACCAGAGGGATTAGTGTTAAGCCAGGGGTTCTTTAGCTGTGGTAAGCCACCCAACGTTGTAATTGACAGAATGTCTGGCGGCCATACTGGGAAATGGTCACCTTGTCCCAAGGCTTCCTTAACTCATCATAGATGTACCCTGGTTGTTTAGGTCACCGATTTGTCAGTCAATGACCCAGACCTCATTTTGTGGCCTAAATTTAGTAAATATATAGCTAAAATATTAAATAAAATAAGGAGAGTAATATATAAATAGATAAGACTTGAATATAGGTACATAATTGTTTGATTTTATGGATATTGCCTAGCCCTAGATGATCAAAATAAAGAATAAATACCTTTAAATAATATTGGATAAATTAAATAACAGAATCTGCAGGTGGCAAAGTACACAATAAATAAAATGACATAATTACAATGGATAGAGAATAAAGGTGACTGATATAAGCTTATTATATGTCTAGATTTAAATGTTATAAGATGCTCAAAATATGTAGTAGTATTAACAATATAAATTTAACTAACTATAAATTAATATACCTTTAAATATACACAAAAGAATTACAAAAAGCATTTAAAATGTATAAAGAAACATCTGTGAGAATAAAACAAAAATATATTGATTAAAATGTATAAGTGAAATAAGTTATTGAAATGATTATAGCAAGTAAAATTGTAGATATAATTTTATAAAGGAATTCATCTAACAAGATAAGACTTTGGATTTACAGCTAATATCTTCAAAATTTCATATAAATATTGCTTGTTATAACCACTGTTGTGTTAAACAAAATTTTTAATTACTCATTCTATTTTCAAGGTTTTTAATAACAATCTTCGATTTAACATATCTGAAGCTGAAGGTACCACTAGAAATTAGAACTACCAAAAAATTTGAATTGGGTTAAGTTTTTATTTGGGCTTAGAAAAATAACTTCAAGGTCATCAATTCAGTGAAGTAAAATATAGTAGTGTACACGTATCATTTTATTCTTAGATTTTACATAACAATATGTATTTACAGTTTTTTTTTAATCTAGACATTTTTGAATGTTTTTTCAGGCTTCTTTTCATTATCTTTGAGGTAATTTTACTTTGAATTAAACAAAATAAGTTTGAATTACGTGTGATTTTTTTAACATTGTTTTAATAGAAGGTTCAAGGGACCAAGGAAAAAGTTTGAACTAAACACAAATTTGAATTATATACATTTGAATTATCCAAGTTTGACTGTACTTAAATTTGCCACCAATTTCTAAACATATTATATTAATTGTTAAATTGACACATTTTATGGGTTCATTTAGTTGCCTTTATAGGTTGATTTAATTTGCTACGAGCTTATAAAACTATATTTGCATTTTTACTTGCTATAAGAATAATCATTTCAAGTATTTCACTTATACATTTTTAATCAATACAGTCAATTCTCGATTTTACGACCTTTCACGGTTCCCTGAAAAAGGGTCGTTATTGGAATTTTAACCGATTTTGTTCCACCACCAACCCTTACATGCAAAAATGGCATTTTTTAGACAAAACATGAAATTTCTTAATGAAGTCCATTATGGAGGCCTGCTTCTTTTCAACGCCAGTTTGCTCGATGAAGTCTTTCACATTATAGAACTGGAACCATAGCTCTTCGCTAGTGCCCTGGCGCTCAAGTGCTCTTGAGTAGACGTCCCTAGCTTTCAGAACATCTTTCATTGTGGGGATATCTTTAGGCTCTTCTTCCATTTATTCCTCTCCCTCTTCATCCCTGGACTCCTGCTGCTCCCTGATTATATCAACATTGTCGAGTGTGCACCAAACTGTGATGTCATCGTCTGCTGCTATGTACTCCTCATACGTGCAGTCTGGGTCTAATCTCTGCCAAGTTTCCTCATCGCAAGGCCAAGTGAAAGTCAGGGGAGCAGACGAAGGTGCTGTTGATGAACCAGGCTGCAGTTCCGTGTAGGGGCCTGGCTGAGAATTGGCGTCCACTGGCGGTGGGTCATACATAGACTTCAGTCTCTTTGTTGACTGGTAGGACAAAGTAGCTGTGTTGGAAGCAGTTGGCAATTACTACCGGTCTCACGGCCCTCCAACTGGCGCAGACTCCCTCCATGGTCCTGAACACATCCCACTTTTTGACCTTGCTCATGTCAAGATTCCACACCACACTCCGCATAAGTATCTCCCGGAACATCACCTTCACTTTCTGGATTATCCCCCGGTCCAGCGGCTGAAGCATGCTGGTGGTGTACTTTGGTAGAAACACCAGCTCGATGTTCCTGAGTTTGTTGAGAGTAGGATGTGCGGGACAATTTTTGACGAAGAGTACGACTTTTCTGTTTGTGGCGTTCATCTTCGAATCGAAGCCTTGAAGCCACCTTGTGAATACCCCCGAGGTCATCCATACCTTCTTATTAAAATCATAAGTCACAAGGCAGGATGTTGCCCTTGAAACCCCAGGGTTTCTTGAACTTCCCGATCAAGAGGGGCTTCATCTTATCGCTGTTGTCTGTGTTGCAGCATAAAAGGATGATGAGGCACTCCTTGCTCCTCTTCGCACCCATGCACTTATCCCCTTTCACAGAAAGAGTGTGATCTGGCATGAGCTTGTAGAACATCCCCAGCTCATCAGCGTTTTATACATCTTGAGGCTGATAGTGCCTAAGGATGTTTCGGAGCAAGGGCATTCACACCCTCACCGGTGTTGGGTCGACCGATGCGCTTTCACCTACGACCTTGTGGCTGGGTATTGCTGTGATGCACTTTGAAACGCTCTAGCCACCCACTTGAACACTTAGTTTTCTATACCCAACCTCAGGGAAAATTCATCGTCCTTCCTCTACATCATCGGTCCGTTTATTGGCACGTTTTGCGCTCTATGCTGGCTGAACCACTCCATCATAACTTGCTCCAGACTTTGGCTCATCAAAAATCGTTCACAAAATCAAACCAAATCGAAATAACAATGGCAACAAGCCTGGCGCGTGACGTAGCGGCAGTTGTGCAGAGGGAAACCTTGTCTTGCTTGTGGGAGGGGGTGGATAGAGTCAAGTGCTATTAGCTTGGCATTGATAGGGTGGTGTCTATTTTTATACCTGACCTACCCCAGTTACTAGTAATACAGCGCTCACAAAAATAATCGTAGCCCAGCGACCTAAATAAGTGCAACAAACACATTTTATGGCCGATTTCTTTAAAATGTTCGACCATTTTTCCCATATTTTTCACAGTTCCCCAAAAAAGGGTTGTTACTTCGAGAGGGACGTTATTCCTGGGGTCGTAGAATCGAGATTTGACTATATATTATTGTTTATATTCTCACAGATGTTTCTTTATACATTCTGAGTGTTTATTTTGATTTTATTGTGTATATTTAAAGGTATATTCATTTATAATTTATTAAATTTATATTGTTAATAATTCTATTGATAGCCAGAGCTATTATTTTTGCTTATTAGTGGGAATTATTCCATCTAGATATCATATTCTGAAAATTGAAAAATGACACCTGGACACGGGAATCGGACCCGGGACCTTTGGCTTAGTAGGCCAATGCTCTAACCACTGAGCTATCCAGGATTCATCCCGTACCCAGGGTCATTCTTCACCCATATTTTAAGGCTAGTCTATGATGGACTTAGCGGAAATCGTCGGCTAAAAATATGTGATTATATTAATATCACGAGCCATCGGATAACGCAGCCATCTGCTACTCGGTAGTTGGCTTTTTGCTGCCATTTGTATGATTATTAAATTGTACGGGATTGCAATTAAGAATTAATAGCCAGAGCTATTATTTTTGCTTTCTAGTGGGAATTTCTGCATTATCCAATGGCTCATGATATTAATATAATCACATATTTGTAGCCGACGATTTCCGCTAAGTCCATCATAGATTCTGCCTTAAAATATGAGTGAAGAATTACCCTGGGCACGGGACGAATCCTGGATAGCTCAATGGTTAGAGCATTGGCGTACTAAGCCAAAGATCCCGGGTTCGATTCCCGTGTCCAGGTGTCATTTTTCAATTTTCAGAATATGATATCTAGATGGAGTAATTCCCACTAATAAGCAAAAATAATTGCTCTGGCTATTAATTCTTAATTGCAATCCCGTACAATTTAATAATTGTACAAATGGCAGCAAAAAGCCAACTACCGAGTCGCAGATGGCTGCGTTATCTGATGGCTCGTGATATTAATATAATCACATATTTGTAGCTGACGATTTCCGCTGTCCATCATAGACTCTGCTTTAAAATATGATTGTAGAATGACCCTGGGCACGGGACGAATCCTGGATAGCTCAATGGTTAGAGCATTGGCGTACTAAGCCAAAGATCCCAGGTTCGATTCCTGTGTCCAGGTGTCATTTTTCAATTTTCAGAATAATAATCCTATATTGAGCATCTTATAACCATTAAATCTGTAGGCCTACATATTATAAGTTTATACCAGTCACCTTTAATAGCCACTGTAATTATTTCAACTTATTTATTGTGTACTTTGCCAGACACATTATGCTATTATTTAATTCATCCTATACTATTTCAAGGTATTAATTTTTTATTTTGATAATCTATATCCATTAAATTTAACAATTATATATCCAAGTATTATCTATTATTAAAAATATGTCCTTTAGGAATTTTCCCCCTTATAAATCTATTGATAGTATATGTGTGAACTAAATATTAGCCGTTTTGGTGGCCGCATGGTCTAAAGTGTAACTCACAATAAGCTAGATTGCCGATTACCGGTAGATAAGGGTTTGAATCCCACTCGGGTGTATTGGGGTGGTTTTCCCTAAATAGTTTTCCACTCTCCCTCCATGCAAACACAGATATAGGCCTACTTCCTCAATATATTCAACCTTCTTCATTCCTAACACATTAGTGTAATTAGTACATTTATATGTGTATAACCTGAACAGGTAAGTGGCGCTAGAATGAATATTGTAAAAGATCAATGTTATTAATCATGCATAAATTATTTTATGGTATTGATGGTGTCTGTGCCTACTAAATATGAGCTAATGAATAGGAAAATGACAAAATCCTTTCTATTCAAACCAAAATTGATGCAATTACAAAAGAAGAAAATCCATGTTCTACTTTTTGTATAGATTAGTGTTAATAGAAGGTTTTTTAATTTGTTTATGGTACATAGTTTTTAATTTACGTTTTCACCCCAAACAGGTATACATAACTTTATAGATGAAGTTAGTGAACAACATAGGTTGCCTGGCCCAAAAATTTTGAGATTGTTGGGAAAACTTTGCAAGATGGAACCTTTTCAACATAAAAAACAAATACAGGAGCAATATATTATATTATGTACCATATCACATACAAGTATTGTTTTAGGATACAGTAGCCTACCTCAATTTTTTTTAATAACCTTTGAAAAATGACATTTAAAGACAGAAAAGTGTTTAAATGTTGTGTTTTAATTTAGCAGATATGCAAGAACTAGAAATAACCATCAATAGTCCTATTAAGAAAAAAGTTTGAAATTTACTAGTAAGTAGGCCTATAGCTTGTAAGACAACATAAAATTTAAGAATAATACATATACAAATGTAATAATAATTTGTTTGTTTCATGTTAAGGCCTACAGAGCTAACTCTTTAATGCTTTTAAATCCCTCTAAAACATTACAACACCAAAAAACAAACTCAAAATGTTATTTGTTTTAATGGGAGCTTGTGTTTTATTAAAATAATTTTCAGTATCATCCATATGGTAAGACACTATACAGTAGGGTAATTAAATAATTCAATTAGGCCCATGTTAGGAGATGCTTTAAGTTACTGGGTAATGTGTTACAAGTGAATATTGTGAGTGCTTGGGTGTGCTTTTAAGCAAGTTTAATTGAAACGGGTAAAATTCTAACAACCTTGGTAAAATGGGTGTTTTTTTAATCTAAATTAGTTAATGAAACCCTAACTATTTTATGTGAGTAGACAGTTACCGATGAATGCAAAAGTATAAACATATCCAGTTTTTTTGAACATGATGCATTATCCTGTTAACAAGGTGTAGCCTCATTAATTCAATGTTGTATCCAAAAGTTTATTTTGGAGAATGTTCTGTCTGATCACCCATAGTAAAGTACTGGTGCGCAAAATGAAATGCAAGGCATTTTTTCAACATTTATGTCCTCTTGAAAAGATTTTAATTATTTTTTCAACATAATTAGGGTTGTACTAAGGTGCAGAATATGTTCAGAGATCCAATATTTCCCCAGAACATAACATTAAAAAAATAAAAATCCCCGAAAACCATAGCGCTCAAAATAAAACATTGAGTTTTTTTATAGAGGCTGAATGGAATAAGGATTATTACCTACTACATTGATTGGAAAATTCAAACTTAACTTATAAAAAATTTAGTTTTCTCCAATCTTGTGTGCATTACATATAGTTATTAATTGTTCATTAATACCAGTAGTCTTACCGGTACCTAGATTTAATTTTACATCTTGGTAGTAAGAAGCAATGGAGTGTAATTCCGGGAAACCTTGGTTTAATTGTTGATTTTCAAAGACTTTTAGTTTTTTCTTAGACTCACCACTACTTCAAGGTCTATCACTATCAACCACGCTAGGGGAAATATTATCGCTATTTACGACTATGAGATTTTCCTGATCACATAATTTAAGTTTTACAAAACTTGCAATACTCCCTTGATCCTTACTTCTAGGTTTTTCTTGGGGATTTTTATTAGATACGTGATATCCGAGTTTATCACGTCTACCATGCCATTCATAATAAGCACAGATGACATAATAGCCTAAACATTTGTTTCACTAAACCATCTAATTTTTTATAAACATTTATCTATTGTACAATGTACAAGCACTATTAGGTCCACTAAATACAACAATTTCATGGCTACACAATTATTACAATAAGCATGTCACAAGTTTAAATAAACACATCACTTTGTAATTAGGCACCGATATAAGGGTTACTGAATTCAAACTAAAACAAAACGCAGCTCACCCTTCCCTACCCTCCACCGCCTTCCCACCATAGCTACGAAACACCTGCGGTAGGGTAGGTGACTGATGACTCATCACTCAATCACACCATTTGCCAGGTTGAATTATTAGATTTTTCCTTTGCCCCTTATCTCAACCTTTGACTTCTTATCTAGAACTATGACACATTATATTAGCCCCTAGACAAAACTCTTTGTGCCTACACCGACACTGCTTCACTATGGCACCTGCACCCCTGGGGTTGTAAATGTTTAATGAATTTTATAAGGTACACCAATCAACTTCTAGACTAACTTAGGCCTAAAGGAATAAAAACAGTATTACTGACACCTTCATAGGGGAGTTAATGTCACCCAACACATTCTCTTGATATGGCCATGCATTGAATGTACCTAAAAATAATTTTATTTAAAGGTACTACAAGCCATTGCCTAAGAAGCCAATTTCTTTTAGATAAATGAAATAATTACATTGACATCTAAACTAAATTGAAGAATCAAGACAGCCATGCTTCAAAATAGCAATTAGGTGAGTTCTAAGAATTTTTTGTAACGAATTAAGAGTTTTTTCACAGCATTTGTTTTTATATAATCTGAAATTTGCATAATGTTTTGTGTATATAGATAGGTGCTAGGCCTATAAGATATCAAATTTTTTCTTAATTTGACAGAGGAAAAAATCAATAATCCCGCCCTCGGCACGAGAATTATAGCCAATAAATATTGTGCTTTAGTTAAACGTTGGACAAGAACTGGTGCATAAATGCACTACACGCCCCTATCCCCTCACCCACAAATCTCACACAGTCATTTTTGACCTAGTTCCCGAGATGTTTAGGTCTACATTTTTCAGAAAATCTAAAGGCCCTATTTTCTTATTGCTAACAATATAATTTGTAATCACTAAATGTACGGTATTTGTCTTCAATACATTAAACTCACCAATAAATAGACATATAAAATCAGTAACGATTTTACGAACAATATTCTTTGATTCTCTGTCCATATTTGTTTTGAGCAAAAATAAACTACAAAAATAAAAAGTGTGTGACAAGTAACAACTAACTGTCAGTTTATAAAGATGAGATCAATTTGACAATATTGACAACTAACTATGCTAGTGAATACTATTTTCTCCTGAATTAAACAGTGAACTGTGCATTCTGCTCTTATGTAGTGTGTATAAAATCAAACCACTACTGTAATTAAAAGGTGCTATTATCATAGTCGCCACCTTTCTATAACGATATTTTCTTTAAATTTGCTCAATCTAATATTTTATTCTCACTGACAACACTGCAAAGTGCAAAGAAATGAGCGCTAGTCAGTAATCACAATATAGTTTTACCCACGGTTACTAGACTAAACGGTAGGGGTCACGTGCAATTCCGCTCCAGTTATGACGTAGCTTGGACATTACCGGCCGACCCGATAATAAATACACTCATGACTGTTTAGCCTGCTTCTAATTTATTTTGTATGACTTTTTTCACTATCCTAAATGATTAAAACTAATGTTTATAACTCATTGGTTTCGATCCAAGCCAATACTAGGATGTTTATATATGTACGATCCACTTGGATCTTTTTTATAAATTAAATAAAGAATCAACCAATAAATTGTAAATTGCAGCTGATTACGGGTAGACCTATCATAATATTGTATTTTAGCTTTATAAAGCAGAATGCATAAATCTATGGGAAATATAACAAATATCGTTCGACAAGCAATATTTCAGTGTTATAATAATTACTAAACAGTATAGTATAATAGCTACAGCATTCCTGGTATTTGTTTAGCTATTGTTACATATGACTATTTTATAAAGAGCCTCTCGGCTCGTACAGCATGCAAACGCCCTAAAGTAGGCGTGGTTCACTACTAGTTTTAGCCTACATATATTTAGGAAAGTAAAATAAAATAAAAATTATAAAATAGGGTACATTTTAAATTGTCTTCATCCTGTCAGCAATATAAACAAACGTAGGCTTGTAGGAAGTACGGTATCTACTAAACCCTGATTTTATTAATAATCCAAATTTGTAAGGCTTTATTTTGTGCCAGAATACTATCATATATATAAAGTGGCGTCGCGTCAGGGCAAGCAAGGCAAGCACTGCCTGATTTTGCTTGAAGATAAGTAATTATTTTAGTTAATGTTTGAAAAATTTCTTCAAGCACCAATGTGTTTGAAAGTAATTTTACCGCACACGACAATGATCGTAACATGCATGCAAGACGTGCACTAGTCAATTATATGGTGCTTGAAAGTCTATATTTTTTCGTCTTTCATCCCATAGCTCTACCTAGTGTAGTTCTTATTTGTGATGTCATAGATTTAGGAGGGTGAGAAGGGGAAATTGTGGTGGGACTTGGGTAGGAATGCAAGCAACGAAAGAGCGACTTTTCAACAACCGAAGCTATACCCGAAGGTTGACAACTATAACCGAACTAACTGAAATATACTATCACATACCCTTCTCTTCCCCTTTAAAAACACAAAAGTGACAAAATTAGAAATGTAAGGGGGTGGTAATATAGCTAGGGTAGTTTTCCGTGAAAGGGGAAAATGGACAAATTACTGACCCCCCACCCGTGCCTACATATATTTTGTGTAGTTTATTGCAGCAGGTCCTCTTACAGGAGTTTAAAAAAATCTGTGTGAGCTTGTGGCAACGATCCCGGCAACATCATCAGTTGAGAGATAATTTTAAACATTAAAAATAGTAACAACATACTCCAGAAATACTATAGGACAAAATACACTTTCTGGTTTGGCACTAAAAAGTGGATTTACACTATGGGCCCACTAGGCACGGGCCTAGGGCCGGCAGCTTTAGGGGGTGCCACATTTTGGATTACATTATTTTTACTATAATATTTTGTTTTTAATAATTACGTTTAAAAATGATTGACTAACATTATCGAAATAGTTCAAGCTAAAGTCATAACGACAATATTTTTTTAAAATAACTGTACTTCTCAATCGCTTTGTAACTGACTTCAGTCTCCCCTTCTTCATAATGTTAACTCAGGCTACTGAAGGGCATGTACATTGTACATGCCTGATTATATCTTTCATAGAAATCTTTTCTCAAATAATAACTTCCACTCCACCCTACCACCACCCCCTCCCCAACACCTCTTTCCTCTGAAACTTCCTAAAGCCCTTGACAAAAGATTAAAAATGGGGGAGGGGGGCGCATATTATAACTGTGCCTAGGAGGGCTGTAATTTTAAATCAGCCACTGTTGGCACTTTTTTCATTTGAAAAGGGTCTACTTTTTAAATCGAAGCAAGGAGTATACTTCCATGAAAGAGTCATAGCAGAGTTCGTAATTAAGGAGAGGAGGATGGACATGACTTACAAACAATAGAAAAAAATATGGTGAGTAAAAGATCAGTGATATAGGCCTACGTATATAAGCATTCATTTATTATCTAAAAATAATAAAATACATCAAATATTCTGCAGGCTGCAATAAAAGTGAAGAAATAAATGATATATAATATTTTATTACTTATAACTTATGTATATTTAACGTAATTAGTTAATACACAATATAGTTGGTTAACATTTAAACATAAAATGCTTTTATGTATACTTAATTTAAAATTTCTCAGCTTTTGAGGAAGCGAAACCTAGGTGGGAGACACAGGGGGAACTTCTCCTCACTTTTTAAAATAAAGGGGTGCAAGATATGTTCTATCCCTCCTACCCCCACATCATTTTGGATATGTGCTATATAGATTCTAATGTGCCTCATGTAAATCACGGAACAGAAGTACGCCCAAACCCACAATTATCATTAAAAAAAACTCCAAATAGCTTCTTGAAGCATATAATATATTTTTTTTAATCAGGAGGGGGACCTTGGACCCCCTCAGAACCCCCATTCCCAGTTTTCCTAAGAATTTTGGTCACGATATGCTACTGTATATATATATATAACATTTTGGTAGGATAAACGACCATTTAGAACGAAAGTCGAGATTTTTTACTTGAAGGTCTTTTACCCTAACTAAACACAACTATAGGGTAGGATCCTGGTACAAGATAAAGCCTTATGATTGAGCTTCCTTCAAAAATCATCTTATATATTAAGCTACATCAACTTATTTAAAGAAAAATTAACCAATTTAGAACTTTGCTATGCTCTTCAAAGCATTTACTAACATATTTATTTAATTTAACTAATCACACATTGATGTATCTCATATATTCAATCAAATTAATGAACGATGTCAAAATGCCACATTGCCTTGTATGGGTGTAAGAGAGAAAGAGAAACCCGAAAGTTTTTTCTCTCTTACATAATGGTATGCAGACGACAGCTTGAAAATTTCAGCCACAGGTGTCCATCTAGTTATATTATAAAGATCAATGGAGCTAACTGATAACCTTGGTGCTATACCTTGATTTTGGTTGGAATAACAGTAGAGAAAATCAAAACATATTTCTTTGCGACCAACATTGATAACATTTTCTTATATGATTAGTGTTATTGGATAGGTATTAATAATATCTATCAAAAGTAACATCTGCAGATGACATGAAATTTATGAATGAATATATTAAATGTAAGAGCATAATTATTTTAAGGTTTATTCTGGCAAGATGTTAACCTACGCTTGTATATGTCCTTGGAAGTCAAGAGTGTTGGTTTGCCATCCTGCTGAGAATAGCATATATCTCATATAGCTTGCATCCTGTTGACGAGCGAGTACGGTGTGATCGATGGACCTTCCTGGCTGATGAAATATCTAGATCAGCAAGTTTGTGTGTGAGGATGAGACATAGTTGTTGAATATTGGAAGCAATGCTGAGTACATGTGGGTTGGTATCGAGCACGACTGACGAATTACGATAAAAATGTGATCTGGTGGTTCACCCCGCCGGAGAGTCGATCGCGGGTCTACAGAAAGGTTGCGAGACCGTTATCGTGCCTGCTCTCTCGTCACGGGAGATCTACCCGGTGACCTATGTAGTAGTTTAGCATCTGAATAGATTAATAAATATTTCTTATTGGACTAGCTTGCGAGTCTCACTCCCCACGAACCATCCATTCCAACCCCTACCGCTCGGGATCCATCCTAGTCATGTAAGTCCCTCCGGTGCCACGGTAGTGCTGTAGTATGGTTGGCTACCGGGTACCCAGACAAAACTGGTAACCTTACACAGTTTTGTCAGAAGTAGGATAGGGACGTTACATAACATTGTTTTAGTAACTTTAGTAACTAACTTCTACTGTTCTTCCTACCAAAATCATACTATACCAACCCAACATACATTAACTTTCCTGGTAAAGTACGTACACTACTTATAACAATTTTTATTGAATATAGCCCAAATGTAGTGGTATTTAATCTGTGCTGGTAAACATTATTCTAGTAGAGTATTTCCCTTTTTGTATCCCCCAAATATTATATTACTAAAAGTTAGGTTGTTTACACTTTCATGTACCGTTATAACTGTATCAAGATAAATTGAATCCAACAATTTCAAATATCAAGACTTCTAAACTTATTGTCGCCATCCTCACCGATGGGCAGTCGAAAAATATTCTCAGTGCTGTGCTTTTCAACCTTATTAAGGCCTCAACACAGACTCCAGATCCGTAGGTCCGTAGTCCTTACTCCATGTTCCTGGTCCATAAGAAATTCTACTCGCGATTACAGAATCAATGTCAATATCCGTAATCACGTGACCGCTTCAACAAATGTGATAGTAAGAGACTTCGTCCAATCAAAAAGTTCGAAAGAAAATCGTCTACAGCAAGGAGCGAGCGTCAAGCAGTCAGCTGATCATAATATAAGAATTAAAGAAACCAAAAACAAACATGTTAAGAAAACTTCCAGTATATACTAAAATGTAGATTAAGTATAATCACAAGAAATATATTTATAAATCGATTTTAACTATCAAACTTAAAATAAAAAAAGTGTTTGCAATAACATGAACATGCTAAATTGATGTACTAGTATTTTGGATGAAAACAAAACAAGCACTTTTAAAATGTTTATAATAATAGGCGAGTTGACCCCCCCAAAAGCAAAGCCAATATTTCTGAGAACTTGGTATTTATCAAAAAACATTTTCCTAGAAGCCACTCTTGCCGGGGTGTTTAGATTTTTAGAAAAATGTTTCTGAAATATCTCCACGTATAGCCATCTTTTCATTTTGTATATGTTTCCATTGCGACGGATCCTCTCACTGCCATACGTTCTTTTAGTTCAATGCGCATGAACATATTTACTCGGCTGTGATTGGTAGTCCGTATAAACTAGTCCGTATAAAGTTAAGTTGGGCAACTTCTACGGAGTAAGGACTCTGTGGCCAGAACAATCTGATATTGAGGCATCGATTTCTTACGGACCACGGACCTACGGATACGGAGTATGTGTCGGGGCCTTTAGTGGTAATAAGTGTATTTTAAATCACAAAACACCAATTTTCGTCCAGTACTTGCCGAGATTTCAAGATTTTTCCGGCTGAGCGAATTTAAAGGCGCGCGATCGCTTGCCAACGCTCGAAGCCCGGCTGCCAGAGAGGCTTCCCCCACCACGTCGCCACTTCTCCTCCACTCGCACTCCCGAGCACCCGAAGCAACAAACACCCCAGTTTTCAGACGCGTTTTTAGGTATTAAGTCGGACCCTGCTTACATTTCATTATATGAGGGTTGTAGACAAACTCTTCGCGAACAAATAGCGCTTAGAAAAATCACTCTATGACCATTTTAGGCCGCTTCAAAACAGTTTTTCGGGAACACCTGTTTTTACATACTTGCAATTTCCGCAAAAAGTTATGATTATTTTTGAACAAATTTTTTATTATAGGCAGGCACCAACAAGAGCTACAATATAAGCCCAGAAACAAGTTACTACAACAATTACAGCCCCTGTTATTAAATGTCAAATAAGGGTCATTTTTCGCGGTTTTGATTTTTTATTGAAAAAAGTTGTGAACCGATTTCAACTGACCAAGGCTCATTTTTGCGTCTTTTTAGGCGCTATCACGGGATTTTTTGTTTTTAAAAAAAATTCACACCTTTAAAGTGAAAATAGCAGTTTTCGGCACTTTTATGAATTTTTTTAACGTAAAAGCTACAAGCCGATTTAGTCCAAAGTATATACATTCAATTTATACAATTTTTCTCTTAATTATCACGTTTAGAAAGTGGATGATTAATTTATTTTAAGAAATGAATGCTTTTCCGCTATCTTACCTGAACTATAGTAAACATGTTCGGCGTGGTGTGTGGATCAAGTAGGTAAAATGGTGGGGCAACCAGGTAAGTCAAGCAATTGTTTGTAGTCGTCGTAGATAATGCTACCATATCTTTAAAAAATATATAAAATGTTAGTAATAAATGTATACTATATTTATATAAAAATAGGCCACTTTGATTGAGCTTTCAGGATTGTACCCACCTGTGACTATTTTAGGTTATAAACGCCCTCTCGACTGTAATAAACATTTTCCTTTGAGGAAAATAATCCCCAAAACTTCCGTCTGTGCTTCCCCTACTTTCAGTTCACTGCGTCCCACTAGAAGGTAACTTACGGATATAAGAAATTCTATAGTGTCGCGGTTATCTACAGAATTTTTTTCTCTCCTTGTTATTAAAAACATGTGTACGCCAGTCACATTCCATATATTTTAAGGCGGCAGAGCTGGATACGATGGTTATGGCAGTATTTTTGCGGTTTTTGTATCAACATATTTTTTTGGTCAAAATAAATCAAATAATTCTCCAATACAAACATAAAATGTAATTTTATTCACATGGCGATATCAACAGCTGACCTATAATTTAATGACAACTTTTTCTCTTAATTTAAAAAAGCTTTTCATCTAATGCCGCTATGCTCATGATAGATATTCAAGAACAATTGATATCACCATGTGAACCAAATTAAACTTTATATTTGTATAGAAGCAATATTATATTTATTTTGGCCAAAAAAAGCTATGATATAAAAACTGCAATAACACTGTCCTTTTCCCGTGTTCCCTATACACATACCTTAAAGTGTTTTACTTTGTCGCATCAAAACGTTGCCAATGTCATATAAGATGTCATTCAGTTTGGCTTTGAAATATTAAATAAAATATTAATTCTAGTCTAGTTTTGAAGTATGAATTATTTAATGATGTATTGAGTTGCTTATTGACAATAAAGAGAGATTTATTGGTGATAAATGAACATAAAATCGTACAAATAAATGTTAGTAGTGTTACGAATATGATGGATTGTATTTTTTTAAAATGCATACATTTGTGTTTTTTTATTTTAAATTTCAGTGTTCATTGATATAGGACCATTTGGATATAAAAGTGTGGATAGCGAATATATTCTCCCATTCTTAATTAATTAGAAATGTGACAGATACAGCCGCAATTAATATTTGTAAACTATTGAACTGGCAGGTTTAATATTTTAACAAATTTATATTACGCCACAGTTATTAAAACACGAATAATTTTGACTTTTCTTCAAATAATTAATATTAAGAACTTTGAAACAACATACATTTGGTAAATAATAAATTAGAAGTGCAAGCGATTTAAATAAGTATGTTTTGAAGTGAATTTTAACAAACAAATTATATCGGTTTAAAGCAAAATGATGGTTTCTAAAAAGTATATATTATATTCGATATTGTTATATAATGTACGATTCACAGCGGCTGAACTGCAATCGTCAAATTCACTCAATATGTCTTTGCTATGGAAGAGTCAATATAATTTGATGTCAGCATTCAAGCAGCGTTTCCACTTAAAATGTGTATCAGTTATCTACACTTTTAATAAAAATTCATTTGGTGAGTAAAATATAAGTGGTTATTATAGTAGAAAAATCTGTTAAAAATTGTTCTTAAAATGGTAAATTGCAGAACTTATAATATCAGTATCAGCTGAAGCGACTATAACTCTGTCCAACTTGTTTGTAAATACAGGAAGTTCATGTCATCTGCCCCTTCATAACACAGAAAGTGAACCAAGGTTGATGAATTTTGTCTCAGATATCAAACAAATCTTGGAACATTCTTGTGGCCTCCTCCCAAAAACCCAGTTTATTATTTGTGTCTTGATTTTGAAGCCAGTCAATAAATAATTCATAACAAAGTATTTTGAATTGATTGTGGATCCAAATTATTCTCATGTTAACATAAAATGGCATTCTTGTATTGTTAATGGCCACATTAATATAGTCAACCTTTTTCAGCATCATTTGTTCTCAGTATTTTTTAATCATATAAATAAAAAATTGTCTAATTATGAGGAGTCATGTTAAGGTTACAAAAATAGATTATATATATTTGTAAATTATTTTCACGTAAATATCTGGCTTCATAGAGCATACCAATTATTGCTTGTACTTCCAAAGATTATTTCCATTTAAAGGACTTTTAGTTGAATGGTGACTCGTTTCAGATCCATATAGAACTAGCTAACTACTCGTTCTTCAGACGGGATGTATTTTATAATACGTATCTATATCCAGGAACATTTAAAAGTTGGTCATATACAAAAACGTTCAGAAAAAGTTGAGAAATAGACCAAAAAGGAGGGCTTTGTAGCAGCCATATTGAATTAAAATGGCAGACGTAAATTTTAATATTCAAGAGTTTTCATTTATCTTCTTCATACTGGTCTAAGATATTAGGCTATAAACACAACTTGAACGTTTAACTATAAAAAGCTTCTGTTGTATTTTTGAATGGACATTAATTTTTTCCCCTCGTTTTATATTAATTTAATGATTTCAAACAAATTAAACGATCTCTACAATAATGAATCGCTCATTTTAGAAAGGAAATTACTCCAAAATCTACATGTTTCAGGAGATAAAAAACCATTTTGTAGCGTTAATAGAAACAAATAATGAGTTTCCAATCCCACAATAAATAAGACTACAGCAAATGAGATGTTATAGAACATGTGTTTCTTTGGATAAGAGCATCTCTCTTACTATAAAAAATATGGAATAATTCCCCTTCTAATATGATCAAAGTTTTTTAGGTCTAATCTAAAGCATGAAATCTTCCAAAGGAGTATACAACTAATATTTTCATTGCAGAACTTTGAAAAACTAATAAAAATGTTTTTTATCATTGTTATTTATGATTAAACAAAACAGTATTACATATTAGAGCTTATTATACACAACATTGTAGCAATAATTAACCATCACTGTTACTTTATAGTCTACTGGCTGAACATTGAGAGATACATATCATTACTAAAAACAAAAACACTAAATAATATCACTTTTTGTTGTGCAATCAATTATAATAATACCAAAAACATTTTTGCAACAATAGGAATAAAGCCCTTTCTTAACTGCCATCTGAAATTGCAGTGTGACTACTCCCATATGAATAGTGGGACTGAATCCCTTTCTATACAGAAATGTGCGCCTACGTTATATTAACCCATATATGGCAATATCTCATTTTTTGAATTTTTGGAATAAAGCCATTTCTAAAATGAGTGATTCTTAAAAATACATATTGAGAACAGTTATTTGCGTAAAGCCTAAACAGGAAGGTGCTGATAAAAAAAGTTTTAAAGATTTTCTCAGAAATTTAGTCAAGCAAGAACGAATTGTTTTCACTTGAAAATTTTAAATTTTGAAAAGTGATAATTAAAATAACTATACATTTGAATGAGATTCTCCCCTTGTAAATGTATTTGAAAATATTTAATTTCTGAAGCCAAATTTGCCTAAAGAGTCTTCCTGTAAATGGTGTAGTTTCTTCCTCGTCGACATCTTCGGCATGGGGGAAATCATCCTTTTTTCTAAGCCACCATTCCAAATATTAATTTTTCGGTATCAACTTCTCTTAACTTGGAATTTTGGAACAGTTTGAAATATCGGCAAGAGATTTACTTGCACTACTAAAGTAGTGGATTAATGAACTTAGTAATTACCTTAGAACTGGTCTCAGAAAATTTATCAAATCTTATATAAATGTCTAGATCGTCTGGATTCTCAATTGTAATTTTTGTATTGTCAGCCAACTAGATAGTTTTAAATTTAGAATTGTTGCCCGAGTTGATAATATTTTCGGAAGAGGGGAAACCACTTTTAAAAACCGTCAAGCCACCACGGTATATATTTGTTTTTGGATATTAAATTAATGTTATTTGGAATTTCATATGTTCTTTGATGGTTTCGTAGAATCTTCGTGATTTATAATTGTCGTCTATCAAAAATGTGTGGGTTCATGAACTTAAAATTTAGATCAAAACCAGATTCCAAATTGTCCTCGAATTTCAATATTTGGTCGGGATATTTTAAGTTGATATTTTTTAATTTTGACTTCTCTTGATCTGCCTGGATACATGTTGATGTGTGTATGGTTTGAGTTGTTGCCAGGGTGTTAGTTGCCAACTCTTTCCGCGGAATATCCGTCGCGGCCATTTTCTACCCTGCATCACACAACATTATAGCTTACTGCTTATCTTAGAATTCATCTCGTTTTAATTAATACCAAATACACTGACCTAGATTAAAACCCGAGAACTTTGATTTGGCAAGACAAAGCTCTAACAGATAACTTAAAATAATGTGATATCAATTATTCAATTAAAGTGGCCATTAATTGGTTGTTTTGAACACCTGTTACCGACACGTTTTAAAAATTAATCAAAGAATTTATTTCCTACCTCTTAAATACTATCGTTATATTGTTGCTGTATCATTTAATTGATCACTCTCAACCTAAAAAAGTATTAATAATTTAGTACCAATAATGGCCGGTAGGGCACACATAAATTTAACATTATTCATATGAAACAAACCGCCTAGATACCCATGTGTGAGTCCTACAGAAAATACTTGTTTATATTATTGAATACCTTGATCAGAAGGCAGAGAGAGTATCTTCAGTGACGTTATCCCTTAATATCGTGTGTATTATTTTATCCTCGTATGTGAGGTATGTTATTCCGTAATATCATGGGTATGTTATCCCGTAATAGCGTGGAAAATATTATTTTATATTATCGTGCGAAACATTTATGTTTATATTTACTCTCATAGATCTTTGGTCCCTTAATCAAAACTCTTTCGTTCTTCACAATAAAGCAATAATTAGTATTTGTTGCCAGGAATAATGATGTATTTCTATATATTCTAGTAATGGTTTCCCAGATACACATTAATGTTGTGTATTACTTTTGTCTAGTTAAAATATTTGTTTTACATAAGTATGATAAATCATTTAAATGAAACTATATTGTGAGTACACGAATATTTTCATGTTAAAATTAATTTCTATTTAAAACTTCGTGTTGTGTGTCCCGTCAACAGCCAGTAGAACAGTCTCCAAAACTTTTACAATATAAGTCCCCTTCTTCTTTTAAGAAATCTAAAAAATGTTAAGATCAAATTAGCCCTTTTATTACAAAATCAAAATGAAGTGTTCCTACTTGCTCGAAATCTTTAATTTTTTAAAAACTTTGGACACTTTAAAGCCAGAAAGAAGACTGTATAATACAAACCGAAGAAAGGATTCTTCAAGGTCCTTCAAGTTTTATTTGTATGTATTGGTTGATATAAGTCATTTAGAACAAAATTAGTTATTGGGGAACAACAGCTATGCAGGGGACACAAGTGATCTAAAATAGCCTAGCTAAAAGTCTAGTCAATTGAAATTACCGTAAAAGTAGTATGTGTATTTGCTACTATATTTGACCAGTTTTATTCATTGGAGGTCAGCACGTTGACCCCTTGATCACAAAGGGGAGGCGTGGTCATTATTTTCTCTCCTCAAAGTCACGCCGAACGAATATTTAAGAAACTGCCAGATCCGTATTATTTTTAAATTATTCTCATATACCTAAAGAGATAACATTGTAATGGTACTTTTTTTTACCTCGAGATTACGATTAATATTTATGTTTTATGTGTGTTCGAAAAAAAAAGGTGATTTTTTGGATCCTGTCTGTCTTATTTGTATCTTGGCCTAGAACCAAAACTATTTTAGCGAGTGTTGAACTTGGTATCTAGGGTAGTTAAGAAGCTATCCATAGGAATGTTTGGAATTATCTATCCAACCCTAAAGTTAAGGATAGTTTACAAGATATTTTTTATGAAATCAGCTTTAAAGATTTTGATTAAAATTTGGATACATACACTTTTCAATATTACAAACAAAATTACACATCTAATTTTCCCAATAAAATAACTTGGAGTTTTGTTTACATAGGCTATCAACAATGTTGATCATATCCATGCAACACTTTGAAATACGAGATTATTAATCATTGAAAAGTTAGACTATTAAAAATAAAACACTTTTAAATTAAATATTTTGTTATAAACCAATAATTTCCTAGGGGAAAGGAAAAAATATATTTTTATAGTTTTTCGTTTCACAGATCTTACGAGATTCTAGTAAATGTATATATTTTTAGTTAAAAGGGTGAAAAATTCTGTCCGGATTACCGTACATTTATTTTTCAATCAAATTAAGAGAAAATATTTGTTTTAACCTAAAACTTCAACTTTTGAACTTTTCAATAAAATTGTTATGGTATTTTTTCTGTGAAATTGAGAGTAATTATTTGTTTTACCCTAAAATGTTGCACTATTTGTGGATTTTATACAATCTAAAAACTGTTCAATGGATTCAACTTAATTAATAACATATGTGATGACACCTCACACCCTCATATTTTGCACAACACTATTTTCAGTCAAAATTATTGAAAAACAAGATGGTGGCCATTTATTAATATGGACCATGAGACATGCGATGTTAATATTTTTCCATTAACTTACTATGGTTTGTATGGATTGTTTATAAATTTAAACACTCTGTTCCTTGAAAATCCAACAAGATTTTCTTAACTGCAACTGAAGAACACATTTTAAGCAATCTAGTCTCTATAGATAGATTTCAAAAATTGATCTTATTTTATTCCAATTCTATTGCAAATAATTTGATTTAATGTGGTTTATTTTCAATGTTGACTTTATTCAAATCCTTCTCAATATATTGCAGTGTTAAATACGGTTTTTGTTAATAATGTAAGGTGATATATTATACATTTGATGCTTCTTGTTTAACACTATTTTGAAGTGATTTAATAATCACTTGTATTATCTGGAAGATTCCTAAATTCCGTGGTCCAATATAATATTATTCTATCAAAATTTCATGCTAAATACTTCCACCTATAATATACTACAGATTTAGTTGATGCATTCAATTATCATTGTTTCTCACTAAACATGTGTTATTTTATAGTAAAATATGGATTCCCTCCTGAAAATTACGATACCACTGTTCAATTCACTACCTGGTACGACTTCAACCAAACTAAACAAGAGTTAGCATGCGACAACAGTCACCCATTGTTCGTCATACGAGATGGAGACAACGCTAGAACCTTTCTCAAACAGGTATTTCCGATCACCAGTCAATCGACAAAGAGGTGCATTACCTCGGAAAATTGAAACATATTGGTAGCATGAACAAGATGGCATGAAAAGTAACTTGATATAATTATTATGTCCGTAATAATAAATAGTTCACACATACAAAAAATACTAATTATAAACTATAATTATAATTTTTACTTGCTATAACTGAAAAGTAGCAATTTTGATTAAAGTATGGTACAAAAACTGTAATAAATAGCTCTATTATATTCAATAAAGTTAAGACTATTATCTTTCAGTGTGAACGGGATGTACAATGGATAGTGCGGAGTGAGATAAGAACTAGATAATAATTCATGTTTCGGAAAATAGAACAGAAATAGTTCTGTCACTGAATGCATTATTTCTCAACATGCAAGCCTCCCTAGAATCTTCGATATTCAATTTTGACCAAAAGAATGAGGAAGGTTACATTCAATTCACCATTGATTATCTTAATCAAGTAGGTCTATTTCTAAATAAAATTTAAATTTAACCTTTTTGGTGTGGTTTTAATAAAAATGGCGAAACATACTATTTTATGAAAGTCAAGTTCAATCATTTCTGTTACACTCCGCTTTCGTATTTTCTTTATTCTTCATTTAACTTAACTGCTGTTATATGCCTGATAGATATTATAATTTAATAGCTCTTAACATACAAATTACAAAGTTCTGCGAAATTTTACTGATATAGTCCAAACAATCAACGCAAAGAAACAGATTTTGACTACAGAGATCGACACAATTTGATTGGACTTTTAGTGTATTGTGGTAAAATCCCGTCCGAAGACCTAAAAAGGTTAGACAGGAAGTTGTACCATTGAACTTTTAGTGTTTGATGGTAAAATCTCGTCTGAAGGTATAGAAAGATCAGACCGTAGGCTTGCCCATGAGATATTTTAGCTACAGGAAACTTCTAGACACTTTGAGAAGGACATTTTGTCGGTAATATTTAAAGAGAGAGGAACCAACAGTTTAGTCTTTCCATTTCCAGTGTGGGTCAAAAAGATGACGAAACAGTGTCGCTTGCCTAACCGACCGGAAGGAGAAACAAAGAAGCTTTGAGTACCGTCTTCGCAGTTTGAATTTGTTACTTTCCCATTGGTGCAAATTCGAACAAAACGAAGATGGGTAGGGATGTAATGACCCGTTAAACTCCATCCAGCGAGGTATTAAGTAGCTCTGGGCCGAGTAAATTGGGCACTCTTGTTTAGAATGTAGCAGGACATGGGTGAAAAATGTACACTCTGTTTTAAGATAAAAAGTACGCCGGTATTATTGTAGTATCAGTCGGTGTCAAATTTAGTAAAATTCTCTTATTGTATTATGTAATTATATAATAAATTAAAAGTGATACAATTATAATAATATATAACCAGTTTCGGTGGTCACACGGTCTAACGCGCTACTCTTGCAGTAGACTAGACTGCCGATGACGGAAAAACCAATGTTAGAATCTCGGTCAGGTGTATTGATGGGGGATTTTACAAATGGTTTTTCCACTCTCCCTCCACGCAAATTAGGGTACTCTTCCTATAAATATAGGCTTCATAATCCCTAAAACCATTATCGTAATTAGTACATAAGCGTATAATCTGAACGGGTACTAAGACGCCGTGCTAAAAACGATCTGTAAATAATATTAACAATAAAATAAGATAAAAGCAATGAAATATTCAACTAAGTGGCGTTCATCCAATCCAATCATTATTTCAACGGCCAGAATAGTAAATAAAAAATGAGTGTAAGAACTTACACTATGCTAAGTTATGCTAGAACTACCATTAAGGACGTTGAAAGAGGAGGTCCAACCTCCCTCCTTGAAATTTGATGGACCCTCCCTAGGGGCTTAGTCGAAGGTATGGTAATATTTTCACACCAACCCCCCTGCTCCCTATCCCTAGAAAAACTAGCTTTCTACGTACTTGAATGCTCTAACCCGAGGATAAATTCAATGAAACACGAATTTCAGCTATGTTATAATATAATAATTTTTGCTTTCCTAATTAATACTGAATATTAGGTTATTATTTATGTGTAAGTTGTAGCTTTCTGCTAAGCTCACGTACTAGATAAAGTTGTTTCTCCGGGTACATCGCAGGTGACCTTGGAGCTGTGGTTCAGCGATCATGTTTGGCTGATGTTCGTCGAGTCTGCCTCTGCCAAAGATTTATTCTCGAATTTGAACGTGCCGTACAACTGTCAGTTCTTCCTGGCTCAGCGCCGTGATGCTGACGACACAGTGATAAGAGAAGTGTACCGGGTAGCAGGTGACCTGCCACTAAAGGAATTATACTTCGGTGATTGGAATCCAACCAGAGGTCTTCGGACGAAGGACACGCGTTTTTTCGTGAGAAGGAACACGCTTGATGGACTCGTCATCAGAGGAGTTCTTTTTGACGTGAGTAGTGATGTTTGCACAGCTCTAGAGAAACATGTGTAATGTGTATTTGGTTTAGGAGTGTTACATGAGAGGAAATTTTTGCTAAATATTATATGGGTGTTTTCTGAAACTTCGTAAGAAAAGAGATTTTGTTCTGCTCTCCCCCGAACCGATTTGTTATCATTGGGTGTCTCTAGAATCTATTTTGAAGAAAATTTCATTTCAACTAGAGAGTGTTACTCGGAGCTAAAATAAAGTTTTTCTTAAAGCTTGAGCTACTCTATGCGTGGGTTTCGAGGCACGATTCGTGTTTGCAATTCGTAGATAATATGTCGTAAATTCTTCATTCGTCTTTTTTCTTGAACTTAACGATCACACTTTGCGCTGATTCGTAGTTTGCTATTCGTCGCGTGAAGGTTCGTGGGGCCGGCGCGCGCCAGAGACTCAGAACGTCAGATGATCCCGAGTGACGCCAGAGGTTGTAGGTGGGAACAATAATGTTTAAAGATGAGGATTCGAGTAGCAACGATAATGTGGTAACTGCAAGCGTCATTTTTATTATACTTGATAGTAACCAAAAGAAGAAAAAGAAAATACTGAAACGCAACACCCAAGAGAAGGTAACATTCTTGTTTCTTTTTTCCTTGTCTATGTCCGTCGGATCCCATAAACACCTGTGCCTCCGAATATCTTAAACTAGATCGAGAACGCGTGCCTGCGGCCATTCAGACTTTATGATTGCAATTGTCAAATCTCTCGACAGCGTGATACATTGGCGCTCTCCGCGAATAAATCACGAATCTACGAGAATAGTGTAAACATTGAACAGACCACTCACGCATCATGGTTTACGATTGATTCTTTTCCTTTGATATCTACTAAAAAAAACCGCTTCGTCTGCAAATCGCCACGAACGCGAATAACGAATCATGTATCATAAACATTAAAAAGACGAGTTTATGCATTCACACTATTCGCGAATTAAACGCAAATCGCGAATTACGAACCATGAATTCACGCATAGTGTAAGTCTAGCTTTATACGTTAAAGAACGCCACTACATCTCTAGTCTGACACCTCATATAAGTCAGAGAATTTTAAAAGTGTAAACTCGCCCGCCAT
Source organism: Timema bartmani (assembly GCA_902151455.1). NCBI lineage: Eukaryota > Metazoa > Arthropoda > Insecta > Phasmatodea > Timematidae > Timema > Timema bartmani. The sequence continues at coordinate 8,670 of CABFWB010005499.1, read as the reverse complement.
ATTGGGTTAGGCAGCCGGTGTCTGAGGAATAAACACCTCTTTCAAGAATAAACTAACCCATCTTAGTAGTTTAACCTGAACGTAGCTACATGCATAAACGCACGCAGTGAGCAATTTTAGTGACCGATGACCCCGTGCCTGCCATCAATCTCTGTCGTCACCGGACAGTTAGGAAAACCTCCCCCCCCCCTCACCCACCTTGGTCAGACTTTTATTAGCGGGAAGAGGTAGCGCCTCCTTCCCTGTGTGCTGGGCGCTCATGTAGGGGAGTTAAGACGCATCTTAGGAATCGCTCTACTCAGAGGACTTTGACCTAGGTTGCGCAACTGGGAGTCTCAAATCAATCATATAAATCACCCTAAAGGGGTTTTTAATCTATTTCACCCCATTTGGGCCCTCAGAGGTCAGGTGCCTAGCTTTGGGAATCATCCTAAAATGGCATTCAACCTAAGTTGCCCAGTGGAGACCTCGTGGAGGTAGTTTGACCGGCTTTCCCGAAAGGTACAGCTAGCAACTACTTAGTGTGTGGTGAGTAGGGGGTCTCCTCCCTACATTCACCACACACAGGCAAGTAGGAGGTCCCCTCCCCACATTCATCTCCACACAGATGACCTCAACAGAGATTTAGCTGCTCATCAGGTAAATTTGTTATCAAGAGCGGGGTCTGATGTCAAAGAATACAACAAATGGAATAAGGATATACAGAGGAGCCTGAGTGAAAAGGGGTCAGAGTGATGAAACGAAACAGTAAACTGTCTCTGATATATAGGGTTTCTCAACTCAAATGTTGTGTACACGCCTGTCAATTCTTATACCTGCCTCAGCCCATGTGGCTTGATTATCCTCAATATGTTTGTGGTCACATACGAGCCATGAAGTTATTCAATATATAACAGTATCCATTCTCCTGTTTGTTCATCCATCGCGCAAATATATTTCTAATTAATTTGTTCTAAAAAAACTATCAATTTATTATCTTGATATCAGGTGAAATACAACATCTGTAAAAATAATTTAAACCAATTTAAACCAATTTAAACAAATGCATAAACTATTTGATCATCATCAATAACTGTTTTCAGCTCCTGGCTGGGCCCGTTTAGTATTATGCCTTCATCTCCCTTTGTCTTTTCACCACTTTTCCTTCTGCACTCACTTTCACTCTTCTCCTCTCACTTGAACACTTTATACTGTCTGTTTCTCTCATTTCTTTCCTGTTCTTCTTGACGGTATTTTTTCTACATACTTCATTTCCATCATTTTCTTTGGTATCCTTTCTTTTCCCATCCTCATTATGTGTTCATCATACCATCTCATCCTTTCTTCCTCAACTATCTCATGCACTCCCTCTACCCCCAATATTTCACGGATAACTTCATTCCCAATCTTCTTTCTACTCGGGACAGCTAACATGCTCCTCAAAAACTTAATTCTAGTGGCCTCCATCTTCCTTGTTTCTCATAAACTGTATAAAATACCTCAAATTTAAACTATATACAATAATTTTATTTAAGAATGAGGATGAAAACAAGTATTCATTAATCAAATATGGTGAATAAAAACATTCATGTACGGTTGTTTACACACACAAACACATACATATACTCCTTACCATACACAAACACTGGTGATATTTCAAAACCAATAAATCACGTAGCTGAAGGCGCTGAATACAGAGATAGCTGAAAATTCGTTGATCGTATCCCAGTTGAAGGTATAAAAAAACACTTCATATTTCCTCATTAATAACTACGGTCTGGAAATTTGTAGCTTTAGTGGTTTAAGTAAACACACAACTCAATCAATCAATTAATTGTATTAAATTATCCCTGAATATAAACACTATAAAGCTAAAACCATTTGGTCATCAAATTCAAAGCCAATCAAATGACGATTAATCCAACAAAAATTGTAAAACACAAATCTTAAGTTATAGTTATTAGTGCTGATGACTCAAAAATTGCCATCATCAATATTATGTATTTAATTTATATTACTGTTTCTACCCTTCGAAATGTAATTATTGTTTTCTTCTTAGATAAGAAAATTTAATATTCTAGAAGAAAAGAACAATGAGATTGTTGATAGTGGCTTTGCGGGCAAAGTTTGGTCAATATTGGAGAACGAAATGAAATTCAGGTAAGAACTTTAATTGTGGTTAGTTTTTATTATTATTTAACACCGCGTCTTACTAACCGTTTGGGCTATAAGCTTAAGTACTAATTAGGATAATAGGCTAGAAATTGGGAAAGTTAAATTTAAAGGAAGTGAACCCGCATTTGTGTGGAGGGAGAGTGGAAAACCATTTAGGGAAAACCACCCCTAGTTCACCAGACCGAGATTCAAATATCGATCTCCCAGTCCTCAGCAGTCTAGCTCAACAATAAACTAGCACGTTAGCTAACTACGCCACCAAGGCGGATAATTTTGGTTAGTAACATTTTGTGTTGGAAATTGAAACTGAACATACTAAAATCTACTGTGCTCAATTAAAGGATTCATATATTTTATAGTAATGATAATAATAATAATAATAATAATTATTATTATTATTATTATAGTAATAATAACTAAAAAAATAATATAATAATAATAAAGATAAAAATAAAGAATAAAATAATAAAATAAAAAATTAAATAATAATACTAATAATTATTAATCATAATTAATTAATTAAATAATAATAATCATCATCCTGGGTTTGTATGCACAATAAAATAGTGAGATATGCACGAAAAATGTAAAAAATATGCACCATAATATGCTAAAACAAATAAACAAAAATCAAACTATTTGTTTTTTGGAAAATCTTGACTATTCATGGTTGTTACAGTATAAAAAACCATACTGAGATTTTCTTCTGTGAAGCTTTTACGCGTGTCACTGAAGAATGTTTTATACAACGAAAATGTTATTTCGACATCTTATGATATCACAGGTGCATGTGAAAAACATCACAATTCATCCTCGGTGAATTCCTCGTGCATTTCAGTTTTTTCACCAGACAACTTTTTGCTAGTTTGACATATTGTTTTGTAACCAGGATTTTTATTCAATACCTGACCTAATTTATCGAGTGTAATTTTAGCAACAGCGCGAGTTTCTGAAGACAATGCTACTGACATTTTATCCCTCAGAGAAGGTTAGAACTGCAAGGAATTACTTTGAGCCTACAACTGTGTTATAATTTCAGGTAATTTAGAAAAGTTGTTATGGATGTGCTGGATCTTTTTCTAAATACCATCTTCAAAACACACACACACACACACACCCACACACGCGCGCGTTAGTTTTGTTTTATTCATAGCCGATTAATTGCAGAGATTTTATTAATTAATTAATTACTAACCCGCAGATGACATAAAGGCTACTACAGTTACGAGTAAAATATGCATTTTTACCTTAAAAATAGGAGTAATTTTTTTTTCTTAAAAATACAAGCAAAATATGATTTCCACCTTAAAAATTTAAAACATGCACGCAAAACCATTTTCCACCAGAACATGCATTTATATGCACTATCAAATACCGGTTAGATGGTTTATTGAGGTGGGACTTACAAAGTAGGGATTATTATTGTGTAAAACTCGATCCTACTTAGAACACGCATAGGCGTGTATTAATGTGACTGCTTACCTGAAGGGAAATATCTTCACATTGTAAAATTTACTATGGGAATCGCAGTTTTGAAGTTTCAAAAACCACTCAATTATTTTAAAATGTGTTCTGTCGCAAGGGTACATCCAGGGGATACTGTCGGAGGGGGGAGGATTTAAAGATCCTTCGAGATAAATTCAATAATTGTAATAATATTAATAATAATGCTAGTTTATAAATAATTTTAATTTAACTATAATAATAAAAGGAGGTCTTTTAAACTAAAAGCAAACTTTTTATTAACAAATTTGTAGTTTTAATATATAAAAAACATTAATAACAAAGTCACTGGCACAAGAAAAGCAATACATTTGTGCAAAATTACAATGGTTATAGAAAACATATATATTTTAATACAATTAAATTTATCATACTACGTTTAGTAAACTAATCATTTCTAAATTTTAGTTTTAACCCTCTTGTTTGGCTAAACAATAAATCTAAGTTATTGGTTAGATTATTTAGGTGAAGGTAGCTGCATACTGGATGTTTCTAAACTATCTGTCCAAGATGTAGGGTGCTTCTATATAGACTCTGAAAGCGCCGCGTCCGTGAAGCTGATGTCTGCCTGTAATTCGATTAATCTACACTATATATTAAAAGCGCCACGCTTTTGAAGCCATAAAGACGCGATCAAGACTATAAACAAGATATACACGGCGTTTTTAGAGCAGAACCTCTCAGTTCCTCCAGTAAAATTGGCGTGAAGCAGATAGGATGTATTGTAGTGATTCATCTTTTGAAAGAAGGTTTTGAATAATAAATTAAATTATTAATAATAAATAATTTAGTGGCTGCATTTCAATTGCATGTATAAACGCTTTCGTGTCAAACATCCTAATATCATACAATATATCTGAAACAATCACAACAATGCGATAGAAGTGCCTTGTTACAACTGACGTTAAAACGTCTCATGTAGGTTTACCAGTACTGCCAACGTCAGTGCTGCCAACGCATCCAGTGGCGTTAAAAGTTCCAGACGCCCAGTTAACGCCGGCACATTATTCGTGTAGAATGCTTGAATAGATTCTTTTTAGCAGCGCGTCTTACTACCCATTTGGGTTATACGCTTATTTACTAATTACGCTTATGGTTTTAGGGATTAATAAGGTTATATTTAGAGGAAGTTTACCCGCATTTACGTGGATGGTGATCAGAAAACCATTATGGAAAACCACCCTCAGTACACACTACCAAGATTCAAACCTCTATATCCCCGTCATCTGCAGTCTAGTCTACTCTGAGTTTAGCGTGTTAGACCATATGATCATCGAAGCTGGTTCATATGGCTTTAACCATGTGCTGCACATTGACTCATTCGACTGACGTTTACGTGACGTCAAGACTGCTACACTTTCAGGTTCCGTATAGAATAGCCCTTAGCATCTGTGGGCAGAAAAAAACAGATGATCCAAGTAAAAAAATGTTCTGAAAATCCATCTTGTATTAATAAATGATAGTGGAAGTTAGACGCAACAACGCCGGGAGAACGCAGCTGTAGGTACGTTAATGTACAGCAAGTTGCCTATCATTAGGCGGGCAGAAGTTCCTGGATGCGATTAACGTCGCCAAAGGGGGAGACCGCATCAAATGCAACCGGTGGATACTGTTGTGACCAAATCGGGGAGGGAGTTTTGAGCGTTTAGCAGCATCAACATTTTCAAAAATTTGCCAGAGGAGAACTACTCCAGATAACCTCTAGGTGTATCAAAATTTTAAAAAAATTCGGGGATGAATTACTATTCAAAATAGATGTTAAAATAATATAATTTTCAAACATTCTTCAAACGGGGAGCACTCCAAATAGCTTCCAGGACAATCCAATTTTCTAACATTAAATGATGGGAAGGAAGGTATAAAGTCCTAAAACTTTTTTTTGTTACTTGCCAATTTTTCTCTTACACAAATAAAGTTCCACCATTACAGTATAAAATAACAATGTTCTTATTTCTTGGAGTTTAATAGTAAGTCTTAAAATCATGTCATAAACTTAGGATTTTGAAACCCCCTCCTCCCCAAATTAAACTCTCCCTACGCCCAAGATCCAACCCCAAGCGGGGTGAATAAATATTTGTTATTTTAGGTATGAGGGAAACATATTATGTACCTCATGATTTGTTTAAGATCCTAGCCAAATAAAATATAACATTTGGCCTTAGTATTAATGTGTTGGGGATATTTGTACGCTCCCAAAGTAGAGTTGTCTATCAGCGTATTATGTATTCTCCCCACATACATTTTACCTGAAAAAATCGTTTCTGTCAGCTGTCCTCAAGTCTGTATCGAAATGTTGATGGATGAGTCTTCTTCAGATTGAAAGAGAGTAACGTTTTCAAAAAAGGTTTCGCTACTGGTTACTTCATTGATGGATGGTTCTTATGGCGACATTAAAGATAAGGGTTGTTCGGTCTAAATATTTAATAGTTTGTTTCTGAAATGCTTTACAAAACGGTCTAATATACCGGGTGGTTCACGAGTCCAAGTAACTGGTTATTTATAGCTAAGCTTGATCTACCCGTTCACCGAAAATAGAGATCAGAATTTAAAAAAAAAAGTTTTAACTCAAGTGTGGTAGGCCAAGTGGATGGTGCCAAAATCTTGTGATTGGTTCAAAGCTGAACATTTGATCACATTTCTATTCTGCCTTTTTTTGTCAATGAAAGTTACAGTGGCCCCGTTTGACCAATCAGCCGCAACAACATATGAAACTATTGCATGATACAATTAGTATTTTAAATTTTTGTGTGTTTATAAGTTTGAACAAATTTACGGATTTTCAAATTTGAATGGCCAATGCTTCACTCTCGAAATATACTGTACTTCTAATTATGGGGAGGTAGTGGTTCCAATCCCAGTTGGGTGCTTATTCCTAGATGGTTTTCCACTACCCCTCCAAGCAAAGGTAGGTGCACTTCCTCTAAATCCAACCTTCTCCATCCCTAACACATCATAGTAATTAGTACTTTAGGACCCGTTTCCGTGGCTGCGTGGTCTAACGCGCTACTCTCGCAGTAGATTAGACTACCGATGATGGGGAGATTGAGGTTCGAATATCGGTCGGGTGTTCTGAAGATGGTTTTCCAAAATGATTCTCCACCCTCCCTCTACCCAAATGCGGTTTCATTTTCTCTAAATAAAACCTTCATAATCCTTAAAACAATTAGCTTAATTAGTACATAAGCGTATAGCCTGAACGGGTGGTAAGACGCGATGCTAACAAAAAAAAGTACCCTTTGTTTACCCTGTAAGATAGCAAGCTTACCCTCAATGGTTCCACTGTGACGTAGCTTATAAAATAGGGCCATGGCGTAATCCATCAAGGTAAGACTGCTACCTTACAGGGTAAACGGAATAAACGCATGTGTATGGCCCGAACATGTAGTAAGATGCTATTCTAGAAAAATATATATATATTTGGTAGATGCATCACTTATCACAATAATACCTCCATTTTATATAATATATATCTCATATCTTCCAATACAAACCAAACAGGTCAAATATTATATATTATATTTTGTTCTAAATGTTAACCAAAATCACTGTTGCACCTATTTTTTAAATGCTCCTTATATATTATTAAAATTAATAGTTTGTCGTGTGTCATGAGTGTTTCGCGGTATCTACCGCACACAAAGAACTCACATTTAAAAATTAATAGCCCCTGTGCACGAACATGTGCACCTAGAAGCCGGAATCTTAGAAATTGTATTTTATTTGTTAAATTAATAAACAACCACTAAAATGAAGATATATTAACGCAACGAGATAGATTTAATACTAAATTTCATACAGTTGTGCAATTCGGGTTGTGGTAGCCCCTGTGCACGAACATTGACACCTGGTAGAAGGAATTTTAAAAATTTTACTAGATATACTCCTCTACCCTTTTTACTGTTTTAACCCTTTTCATCCTTTTTATCATTTTAAATATTTTTGCACCTTTTAACCTCTTTTGCTCTTTTTAACCACTATTTTTTTTAACAGTTATACACGTTTGTTACTTAATTTTACTTACTTGCTCTATGGCATTCGAAACTCTAAACTCATTGCCACACTTATAAATGTATGCCACCTATCCCTACCTTGAGATAGTTATATCCAGTCCCCTTCATTACACTCTATCCCTACCTTGAGATAATTCTATCCAGTCCCCTTCATTACACTATCCCTATCTTGAGATAGTTCTATCCAGTCCACCTCATTACACCCTATCCCTATCTTGAGTTAATTCTATCCAATCCCCCTCATTACACCCTATCCCTAACTTGAGTTAATTCTATCCAGTCCCCCTCATTACAACATATACCTAACTTGCGTTAATTCTATCCAGTCCCCCTCATTACAAGATATACCTAACTTGCGCTAATTCTATCCAGTTCCCCTCATTACACCCTATCCCTAACTTGAGTTAATTATATCCAGTCCCCCTCATTACAACCTATCCCTAGCTTGGGTTAATTCTATCCAGTCCCCCTCATTACAACATATACCTAACTTGCGTTAATTCTATCCAATCCCCCTCATTACACCCTATCCCTAACTTGAGTTAATTCTATCCAGTCCCCCTCATTACACCCTATCCCTAACTTGAGTTAATTCTATCCAGTTCACCTCATTACACTCTATCTCTTTCAGGTCCATTCTAATGTCATCCTCCCATCTGCGTCTAGGTCCTTCCAATGGTCTCTTCCCATTAGGTTTGCCAGTCAGTACCCTGAAAAAAGTTCTAGAATCTCCAATTCGTGCTGCATGTCCTGTCCACTATAATCTACAAGACTTGATTATCCGAAAAATGTCTCGTGATGAGTGCAGGGTACCCTTTTTATCGCTTTCCCTTGTTTTAGCATTCATATCCTTTTTATGTTTATTAGATTTACATTTTGCATGTTTTGCCATTTCTATACTTATTGACTTTTTTTTAACCTTTCTATCTATTTTTACTTTCTCTCTATCTTACAGGTAGAGAAAGTATGGTGATCGTCAAAAAAATCGAACTCGAGATTTTGA
>CABFWB010005498.1:17143-44176 GCA_902151455.1 Timema bartmani | reverse complement strand
GTGAATAGGGATTTGGGCACATCTTTCAAACTTGCGCCGGCGCAACTATTTGCTCCTGTTAGTGAATCCAGGCCCTGATGGGTATCACCAAGATAACCTAATTATAATACATAAGTCAATAGTTCATCCTACAGTCCTATCTTTCGAGCAGGAGAGAGCCCTAGTAGAAAAATTAAAAGTTCTTTGTAATCGTGGTTTTGGTCATTTATCGGAAAGTGTGCGTAAAGCTGGGTTCCAGTTTGCTAAGTCACTTAACATCAAGACCCCTTGGAATTATTATGCCAAAATTGCAGGCAAGGGTTGGTTTATTTCTTTCATGAAACGACATCATAATATCTCCTTAAGAAGGCCAGAAGGTTTGTCAAAATCTCGCGCTGAAGGAATGCAGATAGGCCTATAGGAGAACCTAGAACTCCTTGTGACACTACAGGACCATCAACCAGACAACAAACATCTACCATTACTTTTTCTCAAGTATTACCAACACCGGTCAAAGCTTCACACATATACAAACAAAAGAGGACAAAACAAAAAGCCTGCCTTCTGACATGATAAGAAAAGTAAGATCGAAAAGAGCTTTACTGTTCGAAAAAGAAACTAATACTGGTATGACCTTGAAATACCGAGTCTCTAAAAAACCTAAAAGACATATTTTATATGAGTTCGCCACACCTAGCAACTCAGATGAAGACTATAATATCCATAATATTTTTGACAATAAATAAGAAGAAGAAGAGGAAAATGCACCATATGGTTTTTGTGAAGTCACTTATCTTGACAAAAATTCAAGTGGAAAAGGAGACTGGATTAGGTGTCAAACCTGCAAATTGTGGTTTCATGAAGTATGTGTTTGTGCCTTTGGAAAAAAACAGTTTAAGTGTGGAAAATGCATATAAATATTTTCTTTATTAATTATGTCCTAATTAGATTTTTTTTTTCAAAAAAAACTATAACTAGGTATGGTTTAGAAGATATGAATAAAGATATAAATAACTCTTTAAAAATTTCGCAAGCATATTATAGGTGAAAACTTAAACTAAAGTTGAAATCACCCAAATAGCCCCACCCTACCATAATGATAAACTTTCGGCCATGCCGAGAATCGAACACGGAACCTCTAGCTCAGTAGAAAGACACGCTACCGGCTGAGTTAGGATGTTGGACCGGGGATTTGAGCTATCGTGTGTAAAATGACAGTCTGTGACCTTGTCCAAAGCCAATTTATGTATTATTTGTTGCTAAATACCGCGGATACTCACAATGTGCCTACACCAGAAGACTACTTATCAACATGAAATATTATCCCGTTGATATGTAAAGGTCAATTGGGTCCTACATAAGTTAATAGCCCGTAATGTCACTAAATCATACAAACTAGGAATAATGAAGTGTGTCACACAGATCAACAGAGAAGAAAAACATTTACTCTCGTCTGAATAACAGTATATCATGATTATCGTTTAGGAGTGGTACTGACTTTAGTATCAAAGTAAATGAATGGGTTCACACCATATATCCCCTTTAGATATTCATATTTTGGTTGCGTGAAACGGGAAACAAAGTTAATGCTAGCAACCACGCTAAAATGGAATTCAGGGTAGTTAGCGGTTATTAAAAACGTTTCATCTGTTTTAATAGAGTGAAATTTTTTTAATTAAGTTAGAAAGAATTAGGGTGAACAAGATTAATTGCACCAATGTTTACTTAAAGATAATTTGGAAACAGTTATGTTAAATAACATAATCAATAAAGGTAGTTAGGTTTAAAGTGTAGCTTCTCAGATATGTCAAGATGACTACAGGAGGATCCATATTGGTTTTGTTCTCTTCTATGAAGACAATAATCAATCAGTGCAATGTGTGTATATCCATTTAAACTATGCCCTTTTATGTTCATAAATATAGTAATTAAAAAAATTAGTTTAAGAATACAATGATTTGAGATTATACAAAATAAGGAACTACTATCTAGACATAACGCTTATTGTTACATTGGTAAAACATAATTTTTGAGACGGGCAGGGCATATGGTATATCACGGGCACTTTCTGAATATACTGTTTGTTTCAGAAAAAGATTAACAAATTACTGTGACAACGGAATCCCAAATTAAATCAATAATATATTATTATTTTTGCCATGCCGGGAATTGAGTCTTGGAACTTTTTAGCTCAGTAGACAGGCACATTACCAGCTGAGATAAGGTGTCTGACAAGAAACGCATTAATAATAAATTTAATAAAATGTATAATTTTTTAGACAGCATATGTGTTTTAGTGGTCAGAGTTCCTGATTACAGATCCAGAGGTCCCGGGTTCGATCCCCGGCAATTCCAAAATATATCCGTAAATCAGTGGTACTGGAACGGGGCTTAGCTCAGGTTCGTGAGGATAAATGAGTAGCTACTTGAATAAATAAGTAGAAGCCTCAGTCTAGAAAACTGAGATTAATGGCAGGAAGTTTCGCTGTGATGACCACATTAAACCCCTCCCTCTAATCGAAAATATTGGCATCATCGCTAGTGGCGGCGGCCACTTGGTTGGTAGCCCCTATGGCTTGCTTACGGGCTAAATTTATAGAGTTTATTTTTTAATTTAGGGGTGACGTATATGTTAATTCTAGGCTATTTAGCTACTTTGTTGGTTTGTTGGCACAGCTGTCTGGGTTCAAAAACAGTTTCTTACAAATTCCAGCGGAACTGATATCAGATAAATGGGGTCCCTCCAACCTCTCAATGACATTTTAAGCCATTTGACCACTTCATAAGTGTATACATCTTCCATTATTATTAAATAATATGTTTAGCTTACTGCAAGTCGCAGAGCTATCGTCGTGAAGAACTGAGGGTATTTTCAGGATCAGAGCTAATGAATGTCATCACATAGTGTTAATAGAGACATTAACATCATGATAACATGATTTATTATATTTTAAAGAGAAGAGGAGTGCGAGGAGTAAAGTGTCAAAGACTTGGTGCCGTCGTGGTCAAGTAGGCTACTTGATTCTCTAGTGAAAGACTCGCTCCCTCTCACTCCTAGTCTTTGCCGCCATCTAAATAGAAAAATACCATCATCCAGTAGACGTCTATTGTATTTGTTAATTTCAATTGTGTACCTCCCCCCAACCCTTTCAGTCTTACCTCTACTCTTTGTGTGGAATAGTTAAAGAAGCGTTTTCGATGGGTTTATAAAACGGGAGGCTTAACAAATGTCCTTAACCATGGGTTAGAGTGTTATGACTATTCTGGTTGCTTTTTTTTTTTGAGAGCGTTTTCTCCTTGCATAATATTCTTTAAATTATCCATAACCGTCAACAATTGTAGAATTGTTTTTTAAGATTCCTTAAGGACTTATCATATCTTTAATTTTTGGTTTTATCTTATGTTGTATTCCCCCAAATGTCATCGTGATGGACTAGGGTCTCAAAGGAAATGTGATTAAGAGGACAAAAATTGAGTTGGGTGTATGACTGTCAAAGGTCAAAAGCTGTGAAGAGAATTTGTGAATGACCCCCATTTATGCTAAATGTACAGTACAATGTTTGTCATTTACAAGTGAATAGCTCATTTCAATCCATCGATGGAAACCCTCTCGCATGAAAAACCATTCCCATCTGGTTTATGTTTGTATAGTTAAATACTTGTGTTATACTTACCTTGAGTACGCTGAAGGTGCAGTATTAGTAAATTTTATCAAGCTTCATGAGTAACCTAATTGTATGATATAAAAATGGTTAAGTCATCTACATTTATAGGTGATTCGGTAGCTTGTCTTTGTCGACAATGAAATACGTATTGGGGTTAACATCGTTACAGCTCTTAAACTTTACCAATTTCCTCAAACGTGTTTGGAGTAAGTTTATATGACGATGATCAGGTATCGAACCCATTACTAGATTTACGTTTTAGGGATGGTTTCATTCATAGGTTTTTGAAAATTGTATTTTATTAATTGGGTTATCATCCGTTGACATGCATAGCAATATTGGGTGATACGATGAATCTCAGGCGATTTTCCTAGCTTGAACATTAATTGAGGAGTGAGAGAAAAGGGATTTGTGATTATTATATTATTAGGAGATAAAATGATTCACGTAGCTTATAGATGGAACAAATTTATTTTCATATCTGATGTGTGTAGCCAATTTGGATAAATACAAAAGCCGAAGCTGACTTGCCAGCTTTTAAACCTCGTCCCAAAAGGCGTAGCTAGCACTATGCCTTTGTCATGATATGTGCTGTTGAAATAATTTGCTAGATTTTCAAGTATTCGTTACCTTTAATAGTGTTTAGAATATGAACTTTCACATGCCATTCGCGAATACTAAGAAAGCATTTGGTCTAGAGCCTGTCTAGTTTGAAAGAAGTTGACGAACGCTTATTTTAAATTACTGCCTGATGGTCTGTGATTATTTCCATACCAACATAGAAAATAATGTAAAATCTATCTACGGTAGAAGTGTAGGTAGTTAACACCTAGCAGAAGGTTCTTTATGGCAAACATTAGCTGAAAATATTATTTAAAGCGTTTGATAACACTTTTTATTGATAATAAATAATAATTAAGCATATACCAATTATTTCGAAATAGATTAACATTAGTGACTTTCATTTAATGTTTGCAATTAAGAATATTCTGCTATGTGGTACCTACCTACACTTCTACCGTAGACAGAGTATAAACCATAGTCAGTGTAGAGTTTAGGGTGTTTAAGTAATTAGAAGCGAGTGGTTTGAAATCAGACTCATCTTTGAATAAGTAAGCCCTCATAAAACTATCTTTTTTAAGAGATTCGTTATGGACTATAACGTTTTTTGAAGCAATGCTTTAATCTAAATAATTGTGAGTTTTGGTGATCTTGAAATTATGTCAGAAGTTTAAATTGAGATGCGCATAAAAATATATATAAGGTGGAATTAGAACAAATACTTAATAATTTTGTACCAAACTTTATACAAACAACTAATAAATTAATACACATTTGTTTTCTGTGTTTAATAAAACATAAGCTAAGGTTAGCCAAATTTAAAATGATAATACTTATAGAATATAGATAGTATTAATTAATTCAATCTTATACAATCAAATTTATACTAATATAATTATATACAATGTTAAAATGCTAAAAGTTAAAACAACAGCCTTTTTTAATAAATCGAACAATATTCTAGATTGGTTGTCAATATTCAGACCTCCAAAATTTCACCTGGTTTGCAATATAGAACTCTAAGTTCTTCTTATGACTTTTTTTGTAATCTTTGTTATTATATTTAAATATCTATTATGAATTGAAAGCTTCAATTAGATTAAACAAATTTTAGTGGAGTTTTGATTGTATTTTTCCACAAAAATATTAGCGAGTTGGTATCTTATATCATTTTGTATAAAGCCAATTCCGACCTATAATACATCATCAAGGGACCCAACCTATTTTAATACAATTTTTTTTCAAATAAAATAAGGTGGTGCATATTTTATTGCTGAATATGGTTTGTATATACTATACTGTTTGTTCTATTAAAAACATTATGTATATCTAGACTTAATTATTTTTTTGTAAGAAAAATAGAATTTTGGTAGCTGTGTCAAAATCCCTGCAAATTTTTTAAACATAACTATTACAATCAACACCTTAGTTTTTAACTGCTTAATACATGGGTGAGTTTTTGTAAAATGTATAACTATTTCCCTGGATAAATGAATAAAGAAATATCAACGGGGGAAAATACCAGTTCCCATTAAAAAGAGTTTACCTTAGCTAGAAATCAAATCTGCTGAAGCCCTTAAGTAAACTAGCAATAAATTTTACGCTTGAATATTAATATTCGTATCTTATCTCATTATCAAATAAATATAACAAATCTTAAGGCGGGCTTTCCTCCATGTACTAGAAAAATGTAGTGTGCACAGCACATATGTGAAAATAAAAGCGAGATTAATCGAATATAAATATGACAAGCCCAAAACAATTAACTGAGCCAGAGACAAGAAACATTGGTTTATATACTGGCCAAATTCACAAAATGGATATATTTGCGATACTACACAACTTTCTCTAAGCTAAATAATTATCATTACAGAGTAAATAATATTTTATCCAATAGATAAACTTCTCGTTTGTAAGATTTAATTAATTACGTAACACTGATAAGAGAAGATTTCGTGAATTGGTGGGGTTATGCGTGTGGTTGGGCATGGAGTAAGGGAGGTATTTGGGGGTTTAAACTTACGGGTTGAGTAACATATTAACTTATATGGGGAAATGGGAACAACACTACTAAAAGTTAAACCAATATGTGCGTGTTTCTTATCTATCTAAAATATACTAATTTCTCTAATAAATCAGACTTTCATCTTACATATTCTTCCGTGGCAAAGAGTAAATAAGAAACTTTACAAATTTTGTAAATTTAGTATAGTTGATTCCAAGTATTATAAGGAGAGGGTAGGGTCCTTCAATATGGCAAGTGACGTTACATGAAGTGAATTAAGAATCACCCACTTTGGTGGTCACGTGCATGGTCTAACGCGCTACTCTCGCAGTAGACTAGAATGTCGATGACGGGGAGATAAAGTTTCAAATCACGGGTGATTATTCCAAAATTGTTTTCTACTCTCCCTTCATAATAATGCGGGTGCATTACATTACGTTACTTTACATTTCCTTACATTACGTTACGTTAAATTACGTTACATTAATTACGTTACATTAATTACGTTACGTTACGTTAAATTACGTTACATTAATTACGTTACGTTACGTTAAATTACGTTACATTAATTACGTTACGTTACGTTAAATTACGTTACATTAATTACGTTACGTTACGTTAAATTACGTTACATTAATTACGTTACGTTACGTTAAATTACGTTACATTAATTACGTTACGTTACGTTAAATTACGTTACATTAATTACGTTACGTTACGTTAAATTACGTTACATTAATTACGTTACGTTACGTTAAATTACGTTACATTAATTACGTTACGTTACGTTAAATTACGTTACATTAATTACGTTACGTTACGTTAAATTACGTTACATTAATTACGTTACGTTACGTTAAATTACGTTACATTAATTACGTTACGTTACGTTAAATTACGTTACATTAATTACGTTACGTTACGTTAAATTACGTTACATTAATTACGTTACGTTACGTTAAATTACGTTACATTAATTACGTTACGTTACGTTAAATTACGTTACATTAATTACGTTACGTTACATTACGTTACATTAATTACGTTACGTTACGTTAAATTACGTTACATTACGTTACATACATACATACATACATACATACATACATACATACATACATACATACATACATACATACATACATACATACATAACTAATCACGCCGTTCCCCTACGGTATAGGCAAGAAACGTCCAGATAGCTCAAAAACAACTACGTACTTAATTCATACTCACAAACTCTCGCCACACCTCCCTATCTTTGCATACTCCCTTTACTTCAACAACATCCAAACATACATGCTCTTTTATCTTTTTAAATTCTTTATGTTTATATTTTTCACATATTTGTATTTGCTTCACAGCTCAATCAACGTTCATCCTCTTAACATGCCCAAACCAACGTAACACGCTTCTTTCCCATTAATCTATTGGATTCCCTTTCAAACCGAACTCCTTCAGCACTCATTCTTTACTGACAGTTCATACGAGTTCTTCCACACCAACACACACACACATACACACACACACACACACACATACACACACACATACAAACACACACACATATTTCTTAGATATCTCATTCAAACCACATTAACCTTGCTCTTGTGTATCTCCTCACAAAACCACACTTCACATCCATGAAACAATGTTGACGTTAACAAAGTTCATCGTAAATTCAACTACTCTCAAAGATTCACTCACTCATCTGTCGATTTCTCCATCTATCGTTCCATTTTTACATAACATTCCACCAAGATACAAAAAATAATTCACTTGTTTTAACAGCTTTCCATTCATACTAATCTGACAAACATTTTATGATCCTTATCACCTTAGTTTTGAAGACGTTTTTATAAAGATCCATAACTGCCTGGCGTTACATTCAGAAGATTTAATGCATTCTGCAAGTCACTGTCATTCTCAGCTATTAACATTGTATCATCTGCATATAGCAGCTCTCACACATTCACATTTTACATTTGTTCACCAACCGCGTCCTTACAGGCATCCTTCAGACACTTATCCATGAATACATTAAACAACCATGGAGAGATAACACAACCTTGTCTCACACTATGCTCAATGTCAAACCATTCGCTCAAAGCTCCATACAACCCAACGCAAGCTTTATATAGTTATCAATTTTATAATATGAACATGTAAAGTTTCATAAGAATTACCATTACAAAATAAGCTTTGTAATTTAAAAACCAATTTTTATTTTTTTATAATTCTAGCTGCATTGAATACAAATAATTTTACTTTTCTCATTATATTTTTCATATTAACCTTATTTTACCTATCATCATACGTTATGCAAATTATTAAATGAAGTTTTAGCATGCTGTTTATCAGTATGCATATCTACACCGGGTCCTCCTTAGCAACTAAAATATTGGGATAAATTTGTCCTATTTTTTATTTTTAAATTGTTTGATAGTAAAAAAAGAGCAATAATTTAAAGACTATGTTTAAAATAAGAGTGTGGGATATATAAAAAGACTATACATAATTAGTTTTATTTTAAAAAAAAATCAAAAGTCTTGGATTACATTTAATGTATTTATTGAAGGTAAGGCTTTAAACTAATACTTAAATTGTCATATGTACCAAAAATAATATTTTTACGTGCAATCCTTCATCTCATAAATATGTTTGTAAGATTTTTTTTAAATTCATATACCTATAAACAGGACTGTGGAGTCAGTACGCCAAACCTTCGACTTCGACCCCTCTATTTTTATAATGTGTGACTCTGACTCAGATTCCTTCATAAATGGCTAAAGTATATTAATTAGTAATAATCAATTTACTGCTGTAAAATTCCCAAGGAGGTTTCTTCATGGGAAGCTTCTTTGACATTGTGAATGTATATTTATTTAAATAACTTTGTCAAATAAAATTACAAATATTAGTTCAATTAAACAAAAAAAATATTAAAATTATAAAGTAACCGTATATTGTTATAATAATGTAAGTATTTTTAAGCCGGATTCGGAGTCGGTACATTTTTACTGACTCCAACTCCACAGACCTGTATAACTGTCCTAACATCAAATAGATTATTTATCAGCTCATAAATATTCAACTTAATGCTACGCAAAGATTCAAAAGAAAAAATTGTGGTTTTGTATGAGACTTCTTTGATGGTTTTGACTAAGCTCATACCTTGTATATAATTATAAGTACATTATCAGTTTTATGAGTCTCTTTACCCAAAGAATATTATGATTTTAATATGTGCTTTTTCTTTTGTACTTGTATTTCTTAAGCTCATAGATGATGCTACCAATTTTCTTCAATTTATTTGTCTTAGGGAGAGTCGTATAGTATCGGACAGCGGCTAGTGTCGGACAGATCATGTTTCAGTAAACTACCATTAGCTAGAGAATCCTCTCGGATATAATATTACTCCTCTTGCTTGCAGCCAAAAACAACCGTTAGTTGAAGGCGCGCCCTTGAGCCGTAAGGTTCCCACGAGTGTTTGTGTAGTTTATGTGCTTTGTTTCTTTGTTCCAACTACAATTTCAAGAATTCTCATTCTCACACGGTAATTACAATTAGTTTGTTTATTGGATATAAGGTAAAGGGTAAACTCATGAATAAATTATAATATTGATTTGGTCAACAAAGAAAATATTATTGTAATGACTACGATTATTTTATTGCCATACAGATCGGCTGGTATCGGACAAGTTGTTTTCGTCCAGTACCGGACAAACTAAGGGATGCCACAAAGTTTTTATCAACATAAACAACAAATAAAGCTCAAATAAAACACTTAATTTAAGGTTAGATAATATTACTAAGATTAGGTATATATATATATATATATATATCTAATACTAAATTATATATATTATGTATAATATATAATATATATATATTTTGTATTCATAGAACTTTTTCTTTCAGGTAACCGATTCTGGAATTTTACACTATGCCTAAATTAAAGAAAAAGGAAAAAGTAGGCTTACGTGGGAAGTGGCAAGAAGAGAACATGAAAATAGCTGTAGAGAAAGTTTTAAGTAACGCTATGACAGTGAGACAGGCGGCAAATACATACGCTGTTCCTAAAAGCTCCTTAGGAGACAGAGTAGCGAAGTTAAAATTAGGAAATGAAGTAAAAATAGGTCCTGACATAGGGCGATTCAAACCTACTTTCTCAGAAAATTTTGAAGAGGAACTTGTAATACACATTAAAGACCTTGATAACCGTTTGATGCCACTGAGTCGTAAGGAGTTTGGGAAGTTGGCTTTCGATGTGGCCGAAGCCTTGAAACTTGATCACCGCTTCAACAAGGAAAAGAAGTGTGCTGGTAAGGACTTCTACTATGATTTTATGAAACGACACCCTGAAATCACATTAAGAAGCGCTGAATCTACTAGAATGCAACGAGCAGTTGGTTTCAACAAACCTCAGGTTTCTAGATTTTTTGACAAATTTAATCAACTTCAAAGTAAATATTCCTTTTCTGCATGTAGAATTTTCAATGCAGATGAAACAGGAGTTACGTGCGTTCATTCAAATGACTCTAAAGTTATATCCATAAAAGGGAAAAAACAAGTTGGAAAATTAACGTCTGGGGAAAGAGGTCGTACGGTCACTGTGCTTCTTTGCGTAAATGCTTCTGGAGACCAATTTATCCCGCCTCTCTTTATATTTCCTAGGCAGAGGATGAACAACCGCCTCATGATTAGTGCACCCCCTGGAAGTTTGTTTGCAGCTCAAACTAGTGGATGGATAACTGGTGAAATTTTTCTGAAGTGGCTTCAAGAGTTCGTCAAACGTGTCCATCCTACTAAACATGAACCTGTGCTGCTCATTTTAGATGGTCACTGCAGCCACAAGGAGCTTGACGTGATTCTGTTTGCACGTCAACACAATGTTCATATATTAAGTTTGCCCCCCCACACAACGCACAAATTGCAACCACTTGATAGGACCATAATGAAGCCTTTTAAAACCTCATATAATGAAGCTTGTGCTATTTGGATGCGACAGAATCCTTTTTCCAGGATAACAGATTATGATGTAGTTGGATTAGTAAGCTATGCTTTTACCAAAATTAGCCGAATGGATATAGCTAAAAAAGGATTTGAATGTACAGGTATACATCCATATAATCCAAACATATTCACAGATTTGGACTATTTGCCATCGCAAGGACTAGATATTCCCGACTCTGTCTATGAAGACATAGAGCTATTGAAAAATTATCCAGGAAATCTACAATCAATATCCCCTAAGACTCCACTCACATCAAATTATGGACACGAAAATTTACAACCAACATTTGAATCTCCAAGAGCCTCAACTTCTGTATCTCCACAACCTCCATTTCCAGAGTTATTTACTTCCATGACTTCACAACAGTCAACTTCAACCGCACAAACTTCAACATCAAAGACTCCACAGTCATCAACTCCTTCAACTGGATTTTTCCACACCATAATCACACAAGTGTCACCAGTGCCTGTCGCTGCAGAACGTAGGTTAAATGTTAGAAGAAGACGTGGTGCTAAGAGCGAAATACTAACATCAAGTCCTTATAAAGCTCAGTTAGAAGAAAAACAATTCACGAAAATGGGAAAATCAAAAACTAAGTTGGAAGTCACGATAAAAAAAAGAAATAAAACTACACCAAAATAACAGAAAAGTTAACAAAACTTCGGCACAACTTATGAGCGAAGAAGTTGAAGATAAAACCGACTGCATAATATGCGGAGAAAATTTTGACGAGGATTGGATAAAGTGTGACTTTTGCCAAGGGTGGGCGCATGAGAATTGTGCCAATACTGAATTAAATCCCTCTTTTTATAAATGTGACTCTTGTGAGAAAGCATCTTAAGACAATAAGAGAAGTTTGGTGTCCAAATTTGAATAAAAAATTGTAATATTGTAATATGTCCGGTACTACCCGACAGTACTTTTTTAAACTGAACTAAGCCTATTTTTTTTAATGACTCTAGAAAGAAGAATATTTTCTATAAGCTATTTTAATACAGCAGGTATATAAATACACATGTAATCTTAATATTTACATGTCATTTGTCTCATTTTCATTTAATAAAATTAAAAATTAAATTTAAAAATCTTAAGTGTCCGTTACTACACGACTCTCCCCTATGGGATATAGGTTAGTCAATTTTTATATCGTATGTTTAAAATTACATACCGGTACTTAAGAAATTTCTAGTAAGTTCGTCTTCGTTCAATCTTGATGGCTTTATATCAAACTAATCTAACATATAAATTCAAGGTAGCCACCCACTTGAGCTATGAGACAGTGAGTTATTGATATATATTGGCCGACCTCCTGGTATACGGTAGTGGTCGGATCTAAAGGTCCCGGGCTCTATTCACGGTGGTAACGTAGGTAATTTTTCCCGAACATGTAACTGATCATGTTCATCACGGTCTGGCTGGTAGGGTTTAGGTTAGGCTTAAGATTCCCACTGGCTAAACACCTTCATAATCACAATCCGTCATATATTTGTGGGTTTGACGTGTGGACAACCTGCAAGGTTTAATCCTGAGCAACGTTATGTTCCCACAGAGTGGCTTAATGTCTGTATGCAATTTATAAATAGGATACACGTCAAAACGGAGTCGAAACGTAATAACATTTCCCTACAGGATTAAAAAAACAAACATTAAAAACTAACAACCCTAACTCATCAGCCTGATCATTAAACGCCAGCCTGCTAAATCAAAACACCGAGTGAAAGTATTTTAGGACAACACCTACTTGAAGGGAAATATTATTCTCACGGTACTCCTCATAAAAATTTCAGTTATGGAGTTTCAGAACCACTTATACAATAATCGACTTAAATTATTATTATTATTATTATTTTATTATTATTATTATTTATTATTATTATTATTATTATTATTATTATTATTATTATTATTAGCACCGCGTCTTACTATCCATTCGGGTTGTACGCATTTACGCCAATGTGTAATGGTAGGGTTATTGTGAGATGAAATGGAGGACCCACAGTTTAACGTGGGATTCGAACCACGGTGGAGGCCTGGCATTCCACATATTCACAAGAAATCTGTGCCGGATCTGAAGATTGAAACCCGGACCCCCAGCACAGAAGTCTGACACCTTACCCCTAGACCGCCAGGTCACCTGTTCGACTTAAAACTTTAGGTTTTAACTTTATTAAAAAATTACTTAATTTACTTGATGAAGGGTTGATATATGCATATATGCATCTAACCATTTAATTTGATCATAAAAATGCGACATTTTGGCATGAAACTTAGAGAATGAGATAATTTCAACTTTTTTTTTTTTGTAAGACTTAAAATTTAAGAATGTTAATCCTATGGAAATATTTTCATACCGCTCTCCTTCATTTTTGTGGTAACCATATTTTGAAATGAAAAATCACTTTTTAAATAACGCGGTATTTCCAGACGTCTGCAGCTCGTCTCAGTGGTCTGGTGGCATTAAGCATTGTAATCGACTTCAAACGTAAATGATAACAAGATAAAAATTAGGGCTCATGATTTAATAATTTATTGCCAAGCCGCAAAAATACACATAATTTTAATTTATGAATATGTTTTCAGTAAAACAAGAAAATTTATATAACATGGTAGGTAATAATATACTACTTAATCAAAATGTTTTTGTGGCATATCTCCTTTCACATTAAAGGAAAGGATTAGTTTAACATGCATTCAGATGGTGGAATTAATATTTTTTTAAAGTCCAAAACTCATCTCTGTGATTAAAAGCCCATCTCACGGCAGATTAACCAGGATATTAGATTACGCTAGAACCAGAAATCTAATCGACGAACAATTTTTGACATTCTTTACCTGACAACACCGAAATTGGGAGCAGTGAATTATATTTTTCATCTAAACTAATTATTTTTCAATTTTTTTATGCACCATAATTCTTCAATTATAAGACGCCACCTCATTTTTCAGTACCACCAACAGAAAAAAAGATTTGATTCTAAGAAAATTAATAAAAGTAAAACCCAAAAATACCCTTTATCTAACAAATATTTTATTACAGAATTCAATCTATTAACAACAAAAGTACCTTATTTATAAATAGGTATGTTACTATAACTTCCTTTTGAATAAATTTCAGTCTGATTCTCCTGACCCATCGATATCTTCATCTGAATCATCATCAGAGTCTACTTTACATCCAGAGTTTTACTCTTCTGAGACTTCATCTTCATTACCCTATGACATTCATATTCTGAGCCATCGAAGGCGTGGCAGAAAAATAACTTTAATTCTAAGACGAAACCCGTTTTTATAGACGTTTAAATGGGATAAAAGTGTGTCTTAGAATCAAATAAATAGGGTATTAGAACAAAAATAAATGGATTTCACTGGTCTCAAGAAAAATAAAACTCTGAATAGATAAAACCTTAAATCTAAAGGCGGTTCTTTATAGTTTTGAAAAAAATCTCTTATCTTGAATGAAGAGAATAAATTATGTGTGTTCAAAAACAAAGTACTTAGGAAAATATTTGGTTAATAAAGGGATAGAAGTAACGTTGAGGGGATGATGTAACATAATGATGTGGTATATACCCTGCACTCATAAAGATACATTGTAAGAATAATCAAATCTCACAGATGATGGTGGGTGGACATGCAGTGAGAATGGAAGATTCTATAGAACCATGTTCAGGATATTGACTGGCAAACCCATGGGGAAGAAATCAGTCGGAAGACCTAGACGCAGATGGAAAGTAACATTAGAATGGACCTGAAAGAGATAGGGTGTAATGTAGTAGACTGGATAGAACTAGCTAAAAATAGGGATAAGGTGTAATGATGTGGACTGGATAGAACTAGCTCAATACAGGGGTAGGGTGTAATGTGGTGGACTGGATAGAACTAGCTCAAGATAGGGGTAGGGTGTAATGTGGTATATTGGATAGAACGATCTCAATATAGGGGTAGGGTGTAATGTGGTAGACTTGATAGACCTAGCTCAAGATAGGGGTAGGATTTAATATGGTATATTGGATATAACTAGCTCAAGATAGGGATAAGGTGTTATGATGTGGACTGTATAGAACTAGCTCAAGATAGGTATAGGGTGCTATGATGTGGACTGGATATAACTAACTCATAATAGGGGTTAGAATGCTATGATGTGGACTGGATAGAACTAACTCATGATAGGGGTAGGTTATAATAGGGTAGACTGGATAGAGCTAGCTAAAGACGGTGATAGGGTGTAATGAGGTGGACTGAATATAAATAACTCAAAGAGATATGGTCTTATATGGTGGAATGGATAGAACTAGCTCATAGTTGGAGCACTTTTGTAAGAGTGCATTGAACTTTGAGTACTTAATCCCAAAGAGTATCTTTTAAGTCCCAATTTCCCTGTTTCTTAACGAATATTCAAGGTCACTGCAATACGATGTGATGCCTAGTTTGAGCAGCATTACCTGCTTAGGCTACTGCGTTATCTGAGAGTGAGAAAGGCTTCAAGTTGAACAAAGTTCAAAATGCAATGGCATAATTGCATCTGACTGAAACGTCAGCGAGTAAAAGACCAAAATGCAGTGGCATAATTGCATCTGACTGAAACGTCAGCGAGTAAAAGACCAAAATGTAGTGGCATAATTGCATCTGACTGAAACGTCAGCGAGTAAAAGACCAAAATGCAGTGGCATAATTGCATCTACTTGAAACGTGAGCGGATTAAGCTCTTTTGCATTTGCTCAGGACTTACTCGTGCTCACTCAAGTTTTCTGATGTATGATACACCGTGTCCAAAACTACAATATTTGTTCACGTTTATTAACGTTGATTACTAAGGTGAATGCGCATTTTCACAGAAACGAGTCGGCGGATTTGGGTAATGAGATTTTTATTTACTGTGCTTAACCCAATTATTTTCACAAGCTCTTGAAACAGAAAAAACAGAAAGCTTAACAATTCTATCATCGTATGATGATTATGTTTAAGAATAAATAAATAAAATTGGAAGTATCTTATTATAAAAATAAAAGATGAAAAACTCATGCTAGTGTATACATCTATGTAGCCTTTTAAATCCTTTAATCGTATTGGTGAACTTTTGCCACAGGCCTGAATTATTTCAAAACTACATTTTGACACTCCACTTGCCACAACGCGGAAAACTAATTTAATTTCCTCAGTCCTCTCAAAAACGTTTGTTTGTAATAAATAGGCCAATTATATCTATCTTTCTCTCTCTCATACCTATAGGTATATACAGGTACCTATAGGTATGTATATATGTATAAACTTTTAATAAAGTGTCCCAAACTTCTTCCACCCTCTTTCCCCTACCAAAAAAAAAGTAATACTAAAGGTATCAGTTAGCTTTCAATTTCAATTTTAACCCACATTATTAAACCTACCCACCAATAGGTATACAATCTTATCAATTAGTTAACAAATTAAATGACAGTCTATGAAACAATTCTTAAAAAGACTAGAACTCAAAGTACCAACACAAACGAACGAGAACCTTACAAATTACTGTCTTAACTAAGTGGGGAAATGAGGGATTGATATTCTTTTGATCTACTACTTACTCCCTTAACGACCAAGTCAGAGAAATGGCAAACGTTAAAGTGCTTTCCGACAAACTTGTATCAAATGCACGATGAATGAAAATAAGTAATTCTCAGTATTGATAGCTTGAGGTTAGCTCAGTATAAAAAACCATCAACTGCACCTAAATATTAGGTTAAAATTTCCTTTAATAATTGCGACCTGCTTTGGTGGCCGCGTGGTCAAACGAACTAATCTTGAAGCAGAATGGCCTGCTGATGACGAGGAGAATGAGGTTCGAGTCTCGGTTGGGTGTATTAAGAGGTTTTTTTTCCGAAATGGTTTTACACTCTCCCCTCACGCAAATGTGGGTACAATTCGCCTAAATATAGCATTCCTAATCCCTAAAATCACTAGTGTAATTATTGCATAGACATTTAATCCAAATGGGTAGTAAGACGCGGTTTTTAAAAAAACAAACTGTGAAATAAAAATAAAAATTATCAGATAGCTGGTAATTGTTTCAATAAAAATTTTAAACGTAGTTTTGAAAAGTTGGAGCTCAGATATATAAGTTTTTTAAACTTGTATAAAAATATACAAATAAAATATAAAGCAGTATAATATTAAAACACTAAAATATTTAAAGTCG
Source organism: Timema bartmani (assembly GCA_902151455.1). Classification (NCBI taxonomy): domain Eukaryota; kingdom Metazoa; phylum Arthropoda; class Insecta; order Phasmatodea; family Timematidae; genus Timema; species Timema bartmani. Next base: position 26,777 of record CABFWB010005498.1, on the reverse strand, counting down.
ATTAATAAGCATGTAGAGCATCGCGCTTTATGGAGCAGAAACTTGGACTTTGCGTAAGATTGAAAATAAGTATTTGGAGAGCTTTGAAATGTGTAGTTAGAGAAGACTTGAGAAAATTAGGTGGACCAACTAGGTAAAAATGAATAAATCCTGAGAAGTGTGGATGAGAAGAGAACCATTTTGGATGTGATTCTTTGGTGCAAAGTAAGCTGGATCGGACACATCCTTAGGAGGAACTGTCTTCTGCCCAACGTTATAGAAGAAAAGGTTGAGGGAAAGAGGAGCTTAGGAAGAAGGATGATGACTTGAAGGAAATAATAAAATTCTGGAAGCTTAAGGAGGAGGCAGAGGACAGGGCGTATTGATGGTCTAAGTTCACTGAGAAAAGGAATGGATCTGTCGTAGGACAGAACACCTAATGATATTAATAAGATATATAATTCCATTTCCCCATTTGTTATGGTGCAAAATATTAAAAGATATTGTAGGCAATACATGGAACTAGTATTAGGTTTTAAAGAAGCTCATCAAATAAAATTAAAATAAATTAAGAATTAAGAAATAGAGAAACAGTTTGCAGGTGATCGAAATACTGCTTTTTATCACTGTTAAAAATAAACATACATATCGTGCAGCCTTTTTAATGTGTTCGACTATGAAGATAAATTAAATCATATTTAGGCCCATGCTTGCCAAAGACAGAAAGGTAGACATTTATTTGCTTGAAATATAATATCAAATTTGATTCATTGCGCAATCATTTAAATGCCAATTTAAAATCAGTGATGCCCTAAAAACACGATTAAAATTTTTGGAGAAGGTTTTTTTTCCACTTTACGTAGAGTTGCTGCTTCACGATAAGTAGACTACACTCATTCTTTTCCAATGATGTACAGGAAAGATCAAGTTACAACTAGCACACACCGTTAGAAAAAAGTTTGTTTTACTGTGAGAGCTGGTAAACTCAAATTCATCCCATCATTATAACCAATTCACCACCTGAACAAATTGGTGACAGGGTAGCCCACCCACTCAAAGGCGTCACTCTCAAAATAGACTGGATTTTTGACTACGAGAATCTCGGGGTTCAAATTCTTGTTGGGTGCACTAAAGGTGGATTTTCTAAAATTGTTTTCAACCCATTCCTTAAGCCAAATGCGGTGATTTCCTATGAATTAAACCTTCTTCATCCCTAAAACATTAGCGTAATTAGTACATAAGTATATAGCCGAGCGGGAATGGACAGTTAGAGGCAGAAAAGAAAATCTTATATAGTGAAAAATATTAAATATGTTAAATGATATTTATTTTTTATTTCATTTAAGAAAATGAATGATCGTGAGCAACAAAAGATAACTTGGAATAGTACATAGTGTATTCCAAATTGAACAATCGAGACCACACTTTTCGTGAGTACGCAAAATAGAAGGCACGTTAGACACACAACGTTTAACCGGTAGGTCAACACATAATTTGTCGGCACTTCCGCGTTACGCACCATAATTTCACCCCACACCCCACCTCCAACACTTTCGAGGATCTGTGGAACCTGCACAAGCTTTGTTAGCAGAGATCTAGTAGGGACGGAAACACCACCAATATTGGAAAACAATTAAACCATGAGCCAGACAAGTGAATTCGAACCTTCCAACCCCCTATAACGCTAAAACCTCTCCAATTCCCATTTCTCTTAAAGCTCAAGGTAATGGGACTTAATCAAGGTTAGTCACGCAAATATTTATTCCAATTAATGAGCGCGACTTACTTGAATCTGTGGGCATGCTGACTTTTTTTTATCATTATGTCTTACTATCCATTCGGGTTATACACTTATGTACTAATTACGATAGTAGTTTTTATTAATGAAGAAGGTTTCATTTCATAAGAAGTGTACCCGCATTTCAAGAGTGGCATCTTAGACCATGCGGCCACTGAAGTTGGTGCACACAGATTTTTTTCAGGCTCATATGGTCGTGTTTATTAATGGTGGAAAGTTGGGGTTCAAATTACATATCTGTGCACTGATGGCTCTTTGACCTAAATCATTTCTCCGTTCTCTTCCATATAAATTCCAGTATTTTTACTCTAAGTTCTGCCTACCCCATCAGTGAAGTAAATTGTTGTGCAAAAAGAAATTAAGAATCGATAAAATTCCCAGTAGTGGGTTTACTTGGTTACCTAAGAATACCATGCTATATTTTCGTGATTCCCACAAGCTTATCGTGTATCACTTTAAAATTCGTTCCCATGTCCGTAGCTACATAGGTTCCATGATAGCTGAGTGATCCATTATTACTATAATTATTGAGTTTCAAAGGTCATTAAGTTAATGACATCTTGCCTGCTTTCAAGGAATGTAAAATTTAGAATTAACAAAACAATAATTTTACCGGTGGCTCTTTCTGGGTGTTAAACGTGGTATCTTACCTTACATGACGAAAACAAATCTAGGGTGTTCGTAAGCAAGGTGCTCAGGAAGATATTTTATCCAAAAAGGGATGAGGCTACTGGAGAGAAGACGAGGTTACATAATAATAAGTCAGATACCCTGTACCCATCGCAATATATTGTAAGGATAATCAAGTCTCGTAGATTACGATGGGTAGGACATGCAGCGCGAGTGGGAGAATCTAGAACTTTGTTCAAGGTACTGATTGGCAAGCCCAATGGGAAGAGACAATTTGGAAGACTTAGACGCAGATGGGAGGATAACATTAGAATGGACCTGAAAAAGAGTATAGTGAGGTTTGCTGGATGGAACTAGCTCAATCTAGGGATAGATTGCGTACTTTTATGAGTGCGACGATGAACTTTCAAGTTCCTAATACCATAAAGTAAATAGGGCTAATAAGGCACATAATCACAAACTCGACAATGGTTTAAATCATGTCTGGCGGACCCTGATTCGATTCCAATTGTTGCTGAATATATTTTCTATTTGTCTATGGGTTTTTCCTATCAAATAAGTAATAACCCAGAATTTAGGGTTGAGCATGCGGTTTTAGACAATTTTGTTATGTTATTTTAGTATATAGGTTGAATGCTGATATAATCTGTGTATTCATAATATTTATGAGAAAAATAGCCTACTTAATACTTCTTTGTAATCTAGTCTATACGTTTTCACCAAATGATAAATTAACAATATGTGGTATGGTTCGGTGAGTTTATACTAACCTAAATAAGAACAAGGGAACATTAGTCAACATAATTTAACTTATTCCTTAACCACAATCCACTTAACGTAAGAATCTTGTTATTTAATGCAGGAATCATTACAAACTTAACGTTCACGTAACGTAACGTTCACACAATGTAAGGAAATTAGTGTGTGATCAAGCTGCAACGTAGCTTAACAGCTCGAACAAAATACGAACAATAGATTTGGACTGTTTGGGGGAAAAAAATAGGTCCCTAAAGTAAAACCCAAGCCTTTAGGGCTAATTCGGTTGAACGTTTTTGCAATATAATATCTACCGGGTGTACAAAATAAAATGTAATATGATAATACGACATTTTAAGAGTTCGTGAGAGGTGGAAGAACTGTACTGAATAAGTCTTCTCTATACCATAAACAAACAAATGAAGTACTAAATAGCCTTGTTGACGTTACTTGAAGCAAGATTTGCTAACTAAATCATGCAGTAACCTTCCATTAACGTTCACGTCCACCCCAGGAAAAGTCTTAAAAAAAGTGAACGTTAAGTGTACATTTAGTTAACTGCATGTTGAAGTATTTTATTTAAAAACACGAGAAGAACCTTAATGTTACGTTTCATTACGAAAGAATTAAGTGAAATTTACTTGAATGTTAAGTTGATAGTGATCAAGGTATAAATATACTTCTTGTGTCTTAAAGGGAAGCCATCATGAAGTTCATAAATTAACGTTCACATGAAGTTAAATTGGCGTAAGAGTTGATTAGGATAGAACAATCACATTACGTTACGTGAAGTGTACTCCGTAATTCTGCCAACAAATAAAGTTGCAATCAATTTCAACATGTGATTAGTATATAGGCGTATAAACCGAACGAGTAGTGAGACGTGGTGCTAAAAAAAATCAACATGGTTATTTAGTACAATTATTTGTTAGTAGTATTCAGACGGCTTTTTGATATAACTCACCAGTAAAAAAGCACTGTGTTCTATTTTTAAAGTTGAACTTTGTAGCACCCATCAGCTTCAATTGAAAGTTTCGAAGGCTTAATTAGCCTTAACTGCTCAAGTTCAATTTATCTGAACAATTTGTTTCCAAACAGTTCAAATTCATTAACAATGGGGTTTTTTTTTGCGTGTTAACAGTAGGTTAACTTTACGTATAGAGAATCCGGATCACCTGTAAGCCTGGATAATCGTAAAATAAATTTAAAAAACTAAAAAAATCTCAGCCAAAGAATTTTGACTTTTAGAAGAAAAAAAAATATTCACCAAAATGCAAATCTTACTGCTAAGACTTATTAGGCTAAGGTGGGGATATAGTGGACAACATAAAAGATCCTTGTTGGTGCGGTTTTTATAGAAAAATTTTTGTTGGTAAAAATAAATAAAATATGGCTTCTGTACAAACTTATAATTTAATTTTCTTCAAATGATGATATCAACAGTTTTTGAATATATGTCGAGTGTGTCCTGGAATTTAATGATAACAATTTTTTTCATTTAAAAAGCTTGTCATCTAATGCCACTATACTATTGACAGATATTCAACAACTGTTGATATCACCATGTGAAGAAAATTAGACTTTGTGCAGAAGCAATATTTTATTTACTAAATCAAAAAAATGTTTTGTTATAAAAGCTGCAAAAACACTGATCTTGCCTTGCATTCGCTTAGTGACCACCTTAAAAATCTTGCCTTTTAAGCCAACTGGAACTATATATGAAAGTGTAAGACTGGGCCACGACGATTTGGTGTTGACGAATTTTATAAAAGTAGGAGTCTGCACAATATAAACAAACAATTGCACTAAATAATCACGTAGAATTTTTTTGCAGCTTGATTGTCTGATAAGAACACGTGGAACACTTCATGTAATTTAGCGCCATAGTTTTTCATAGGACCAATCTTACGTTAAGTTAACGTCATGACCACATAGCTTAAAGTGCAATGTGAGTGAGTATATTTAAATGCGTTGCCATAACCTTTACATCATGTCATTTGAACATAACATTACGTTTATTGAGATTTTTTTTAAAGTTAATCGTGATCCCAGAATAATTTTTTGTATTCTTATATAAAAGTGGGTTTAAAGTTAGTTGATAGTAAGCTTGGATCTAGAAAGAAAAATGATATAATATTGACTCGGGCTTAATTACTTACTCCATGGTGCCAGAAACTCGATAGTTTATTGCCGCACTTACCAAAGTACGCCCGTCACCTATCTATATCTAGAGCTAGTCTATTCAGTCAACCTCATTACACATTATCTCTTTCAGATTCACTCTAGTGCTATCCTCCCATCTGTGTCTTAGGTCTTCCTAATGGTCTCTTTCCATCGGACTTATCAGTCTAAACTTTGAATACGTTTTTAGATTCTCCCATTCGTGCTGTATGTCCTGCCCACCGTAATCTATGAGACTTGATTACTCTAACAATGTCTTGTGATGAGTACATGGTATGTCACTCATAATTATGTTACCTACTTCACTCCTCAGTAGACTCATCCTTTTTTGGACCATATATCTTCCTACTTTTTAGAAAGTTTAGTAGCTGACTTAAAGAGTAGTTCTCCTCATTGTAGCCGGAATAACTGAAACTTAAACTCTTCGTTTCAATATAAGTCATAAAATTCTTGTGATTAATTATGCTTGATCGTTGATATCGTGAAAGCTCAAATTGAGACTCAAAATTTCATCAGAGATACTGTGCTTATATAGCGAAATATAAAAATGTGATTAAGGTTAGAGATTCAATTTTTGCATTTGCCTGTTCCTACTCTACATCTTTCAGTAGTTGAAGAGATAACGGAATTCTACCATACTTGTTCAAGCTATAAAAATATATATAATAAATATCCAAAATGGTGATCGCGTGGCTTATAGCGTCTCGTAGCAAACAGAATTGACGTTGAAAGGGAAACCAGGGTAAAAATATTTGTTAAATGTTATGTATCACTGTGGTTTTCCAAACTGCTTTCCACAGAAATTTGGGTGCATTTATTTTAAATTACTCACCCCATTCCCAAGACCCTTAGCTTACTTAAATGGTTATAGCCACACTGAGAGAATGTTAAACATTATTTTCTAAAAAAAAATCTACTCAAAATATTAATTGTCTGTTTTTTAATGCAGAGAGCATTGTTTCAGGTACAGGGTTCATTAATTATTGCGCAAACAATAGCGGATAGGGATGAAAATCTAAATAAGTTTTCCGTGTAATGAATGGGTCCGTATCTCAACTCTTAAAACATTGCAACAAAGTACAAACCGAATCATTAATAAAATAAGAAATGTAAAATATCGTCCTGGTAATAATAACGCAATAAAAACAATTTAATTTTTTTTTAGAACTGGAGTGGTCTAAGGCGCTAGTTTTTCAGTAAACTAAATTGCCGATTACAGGGAGATCACGGTTCTAATCTCGGTCCGGTGTACAAGGAGTGGTTTTTCCTAAATGCTTTTCTTACTCCCTCAACGCAAATACGGATACAATTCCTTTAATATAAACTTCTTTATCCCTAAAACCATTAGTGTGAATAGTACATAAGCCTATAACCATATAGTAGGACGCGGCAGTAAGAATTACTTTTTAATGTGTCCAGGCAATACGCGTATTCATATAAATAGGAACTATTAGAGGAGGGTAGAGGGAAAAGTGAAAAATAAATACATATATACATACATACATACATACATACATACATACATACATACATACATACATACATACCATACATACCATACATGCATACATAATCACGCTGTTCTTTAATAGGGTAGGCCTAGCCAAGAAAATGTGCATTTAACTCCAAAAACAACAACTTCGTACTTAATCTGTCCTCACCTACATCCTCCACAGTTTTCTATCCTTGAATACTATCTTCGCTTCAAAAACATCTATATACTGAGTCATACATGATCTTTTAATCTTGAAAACCTTAATGCTTCTATTTTCACACATTCATCTATAACATTTATCCACGTGTTATATGGCCTGCCTCTTGTTTCGATCCCCACAACTCACCTTTATATATTTGCTTCGTCACTCGACCCACACACATCCTCTCAATAAGCTTATTTCCAAAATAATGTTAGACGCTTATTTCACATTAACTTAATGAATTCCCGTTCAAAAAGCACTAATTGAGCAACCATTCATTAAAGATTATGTCCATACGAGCTTTTCCATTTATATTTCTTTAATATTTCAGTCCAACCACATCCATGTTGCTCTTGTGTTTCTAATGACAAACCCTAGCTTCATATCCATACATCCTAGCTTCATGTCCATAAAAGAATGTTCGCGTCAACACACTTTGATATACTACCAACTTCGCCTCTTTTTATAACACTTCATTCTTTGCAATAATCCACATACATTTAACTACTCTCGGAGATGTATTCACCTGTCTGTAGATTTTAGTATACATCTTTTCATTTTTACAGAACATTCTACCGAGATACACAAAATCATTCACTTGCTATAACAGTTTTCCATTTATACTATGCTGAAATTAATTTACTCATATGTTCTTATAAAAAAAACTACCTTCGTTTTGGATACATTTATATGAAGATCCATTCTGCCTGTCACCAAATTCAAACAATTTAATGCTTTCATTCTCAGCCATAGTAACGGTATAATTTGAATATAGCAGTACTCTCAGATAGCATGGTCCATTTGTACGACAACCACGTCTCCTCAAGCATCCTTCATATACTTATCCATGAATACAATAAACATCCATGGAGACATAACACAACTTTGTCTAACACTCTGTTCAATGTCTAACATAATCCTATTCAACCTATCCTACGATTTCTTTGGATCAATGAATGCACAATAAACTTCCTTACTGCCATACTGCTCTCAATATCTCGTTTCAATGTAAATATATGCTCCAGTTAATAAATTCTTGGCAAGAAACCTTATTGCACACCTAAAATTGTGCCCACAGTTTTCTCACACACCCACTTAGGCAAAACTCTCCAAAAGATTTGTCTGGAATACTCAACACACTAACTGTCCTATAATTCTCGCATTCACTCTTACTGTCTTTGCATGTTTACAAAGGAACAATGACAGCATTCTTCCAGTCATTAGAGACATTCGAAATTCCAGCACACACATTGAACAACTCATCCAATCTGGCAAGTAGTACCATGCCTCCACACTTAAGAATTACATTTGTGATCCCATCAACGCCCGCAACTTTACCATCTCCTAACACTTTCATAGATTTAAACACCTTAGCCTCGTTAATTCTTTCACAGATCATAACGTTTTACCTCCCACTTCCAGAACAGCTTACTTCCTTCAAAATCTTCCTGCATTCTTTCTCCTACTTTAATCTTATTTGCTCTTTACTCTACTTTACTACTTTCTTTGTATTCATATTTTTAACTTTATATGTGTCCCACAACCTCTTTTAAGTTATGTTCCACACAGCAATCATCCGTTTGTATGCTTCTTTTTGTTCACTCACAGCTCTTTCACCTATTCACTCCACCGGGCATCTAGTTTTAAGTTTCCCAACACCGCAGAACCATACACATCTTTCGCACACTCACTTCACTCAAATACAACTTCTATTATTCTAATCCAAACACTTTCTCTATCATTAGCATTTATTTCGACATTCAATTCATGCTCTTGTAAAATTAATTTTTCGCCCAGCAATCTTTCATATTGCGCTCTCGCTCTCTTTTATCCTGCAATTTTTCCATTTATAAAAAGTTGGTCAGCCCATATTGATAAATGTCAGGCTCATCAATTCTTGTTTATTGGTGAGGGAAAGTTGCGATTCGAATCTTAACCAAGTAGATTAAGATATTTTTTCTTGATGGTTTTCCACCATCCCTGCGTGTAATATAATAATAATATCCCCTAACTTAAATCTTCATCATCCCTAGTTAATGAGAATATAAAAGGTAAATAGTCTGAACATGTAGTAAGACGTAGTGAAAAAAACACTATTACAAGTCCAAAAGATTATTTGGAAAACAATTGAAAAATAAAATAGTTTTGGTGTAAACAGTGATAACATTTTACTATATAATTACAATCATTGTATAGGTATTGAGAGTAAATATAAAATAAATGGTACGGCGCACCGCACAGACTTTCTCTCTATTTATATATAAACTCGTAAGATTTCTGAACGGAATAATGTACATTGTATCATCACCACTCCACATAAGAACACAAATAAAATAATATACAATGATATATAATCAATGAGTAAAGAGGCGCATCTTTGTCCACCTATTAGCATTTCAAACAGTTTAATGTCTTCCACAAGGGTCAACACTTTGTATTAAAATTTCGATTTCTTGTTAAAATTTTAACATTTTATAAGGTGTTGCAGATCTTCAAGTCATCGCATTGATATTTAATTATTCATTTATACATTTTGACCAATAAAAAATGTAAATATTGACTATTGAGTCTAAAATGGAGATAGATCATTGCT
>CABFWB010005498.1:0-16202 GCA_902151455.1 Timema bartmani | reverse complement strand
AATGAAATTTAATCAAAATCGTTAGAGCCGATTTTGAGAAAATCGACTTTTTCTCTTTTTTCCCTTCAGTAAACTACCCTTAATTTTAGGGGTAGATATCCAATTCCAAAAACCCCTCGGGGCAACCCTATGAAAACCCTAGATATCAAGTTTCAGCTCAATCGGTAAAATAGTTTAGGCTCCAGTTGGAGGTGCAGACAGACAGACAGACAGACAGACAGACGGAAATTCAAAAACCACTTTTTCGGATTCAGGGAGTCATGAAACGTCAAGATTCATCAAAATCTCGAGTTCGATATTTTTGACGATCACCATACTTTCTCTACCTGTAAGATAGAGAGAAAGTAAAAATACATTTGCTGATCACAAGAATTGACGTAACAATACGCGAAAATAAATCAAGTAGCTCTTTCTAGTTGTCAAATATGTCAATTTATATTTAAAAAAATGGGGGTATGTATTGATCACGGAGAGCGTTAATGCCTATAAAGAGTTAGAGATAACTTATTTAAAAGGAATTCTGAGTTAGACACTCTTAATTATAACAGAAACAAATTTAATAAATGTCGTAAAATATTTGTTAACTCATTAGTGTCGTCAACATAAATTAGCAACATAAAGTTCTCGAAAGCTTTCTACAATGAGGGTTTAGTATAAAATGTTTTATTTCTTTTATCAACAGTCCTTCATATAGTATATTTACAGTTATAAACTTGGTGGATGTGATATTTTGATAGAAGTTTATTAGTATTTTATCCCCAACTTGATAAGTGTTTGTAAACTTTGCTTCCAAACTTGACGTCCTTCATTAAACACCGTCTAAATATCTTATGAATAATTCATTGGGTCTCAAAACCTCTTTCAGAATAAGTGTAAAGAGTCAAGAGAGTGGAAGTTGTGGTAAACACTTGTCTTTTACATAAGAACTTTAAACTTTATTTCCAATAAGGGCTAAAAGCAACAAGATTTAACTGAGCCAAAGTACCAGGAAAAATAGAGTGAATAAAACTAAATTAACTAGAATAATTGCTAACATTTAATGTCAGTGAGAAAAGACTTTCACAAGTTATTTTTCCTTTTATGTGGGGCTTAAATTTAAGCGGCTGGAATGAAACTCAGTCCTTCCGATTCAGACATAGACTCACTAAGAGCTCAACTAATATTGAAAGTTCCAGAACGCTTTTCTTTTAGCCGTGCCTCACCATCCTTAAAGGCTATTCGCAAATTGGCACCAATCTGATAGAGATTAGGTAGGTAGAATTTTGCATAGAAAGATGCCTCCCATTTAAGTGAAAAGAGAATGGTAACTATTTAAGAGAAACCATCCTAGGAATGCCATACCAGTATTTGAACCCCAAACTTCACTCACCCTGAGAATAAAATAATATGATCTTGACGTTTAGTCCACGTGTCCACCAATGCGGGTAGGCCCTACCACTTGTATTTAATTGTGGTACTCTCTTAGGGTGGAATAGTTTCAATCCAGCACGTGTGTAAGTATTGAGGTTATTAAAACACATGACGTAGAGATCTATGGAACAGAAAGAAAATGTTTGTTTTTTTATTTAGCACCGTGTCTTACTACCCGTTCGAGCTATACGCTTAAGTACTAATTACGCTAATGGTTAAGAATAGGTAGTGTTGCATTTATAGGAAGTGAACCCACATTTGCGTGGAGGTAGAGCAAAAAACAATTTAGGAAAAACCACCCCCAATTCACCTGACTGAGATTCTAACATCGATCTCCCCATCCTCGGCTGTCTAGCTCAACACGAAAATATTGTGTAAGCTAACTATTCCACTGAGGCGGGTGAAAGAAAAGGTGTTTGAGACTTAATTTGAAATCAAGTTTTTTTTAGCACTAGGTCTTACTACCCAATCGGGCTATACGCTTATGTACTAACTATGCTAATGAGCTAGGGATCAGGAAGGGTGAATTTAGAGGAAGTTTATCCACCCGTATTGACGTGGAGAGAGAGAGAGTGGAAAACCATTTAGGAAAAACCATCTTTAGTACACGTGACCGGGATCAAACCACGATCCTGCGTCATCGGCAGTCTAATCTATTGCAAGAATAGCGCCTTAGACCATGTGGTTACCAAAAGGTATTGTTTTTATAAACCAAAACAGAGAAAGGTAAGAATCACATAGGTTTGGTTTTTGAACGTGTCAAGCGCTGGGACGAATGCTTCTTCTTTGATTTCAGAGAACATAATTAAATTTTAAGTAAAATATTTCATAATAAAAAATATATATAATATATACTAAATGGTATATATCATTATAATATATATAGATATAGTAAAATAATCTTAAAAAGTCGATTGAGTTCGGTATAGTTATATTGAATAAGCAACAAAATAAGTCTTTCAAATATAATCCAATCAATGTTATTTTTACTATTATATTTTTTGTTGCATCTCATCTTACAACGATAATGGACTATTCACATTTTAAACAACTTTTTTGTAGAAGTGATGAAAAAGGTAGCAATTTTAGGAAATCCATCCGTATTTGCGTGTAAGTAAAGTGGAAATTCATTTAGGATCCCAATCTCAGTACATCCTGCTGAGACTTGAACCATGGACCTCCCCGTCACAGGTTGGAGACACATTATATGAAGATCTAAGGCATCCCAAATGACAGAACAACTTTCCAATTGACTTATAAAATCCTCAGTGATAATTAAATATAAACTCATGGCTAGAAATATAAACACAGCAGTGTGCTTGACATAAAACTAGCAACTTACTGCTTTCTGGTAGTTGGCATAACTATACCAGTGTCCAAAACTTGTGTCCAATTGTAAGAAGCCCCTTAGACTCACACAGTAGTATTTTATTTTGCAATATTATTTACCTCTACTCGGATCAAACTTGAATAAAGTAGAGACAAAGTTTGCCTGCATACCATTTCAGCAACGGATGAGAGTAGCCATCGTGTACTATTGTACTTTACATTTCGTTAAACCTGAAAGGTATCAAGCTTACTTTATGGGGTTCCACTATGGTATAGCTTATAATACCATAGTGTAGTCAGTCAAGGTAATACTATATCCATTCACCATAAAAGGAGTGAACATAGCCTAGTACTTACTAACTTAGATGCTGTTAACCCTAAAATTCAACTGGTTTTTCAGTGAAGGGGAGGTCAGTGTTAAAATACCAGCTTGTGTACTAAAGAGGGATTATCCTAAATGTTTTCCTACTCTCTCTAAGCAAATGAGGCTGGATTTTCTTTAAACTCCTACCTCCCTCATCTTTACCCCAATCGTTTAAATATGATGATAGCTCTGACAGGAAGGAAAATGCATTTCCAAAAAACTTTTTACTAAAAATGAGAGCGAGAAAAGAAACATATCAAACTACCAAATAAAGAGCAGGAGAAATGTCTGGATTGAATGACTGGCTCATTACAAAATAAAATTTTACGGTGAACCACGTAGACTTTCTCGCTCCTTAACCTTAAATTAGAGCCATTTGCTTATAACTAGAACATCGGGAGGTACCATCCATTTTCCCGTGTAGAGAAAGACTATTTACAAATTATGAAATGAGAAACGTAAAAAAAATTCAAAAAAAATTGTTGGTAATTAATTAATTTAAAACAATTAAAATTTGAAACAAAACATTACCTAGGCCATGTACATAACAAATAAATGACTTCACAAATTAACGGAATCCATTTACAAACAAATTTTCTGCCTTATATATCTCAAAAGATAAGAAAAACTTAATATTAGGCATTTTTCTAGAAAAAAAAAATCATAAAACACAATTGCTCAAACTTTCTCATATTGTGTATTTAAGCTTCAAAGAAAATTTTCAAAACTAGGCTTTTAGTAAAATACCCTTAGCCTAAATATGTTTTACTCATAAAAACAAACACATCATATTGTTAATTCCAATCAACACCCTTTATACATAAATTAATTTAAAACAAATTATTCATATAAATTTAACAAAATTCAAATTTCCAAAAATAAATTATTTATAAATTATCCTAATATTATTTGTTATTTGTAAAAATAAAACCGTATTCTTACTTATCATGAGAAACAATTCACATATTCCTATTTTGAATTCAATCTTCAATGTCAATTTAAAAAACACTTAAATTTTCTATAATTAGTTGTAACTAGCCTACCCTTAGATTAATTTATCTTGGATGTATAAAGATATATTACTAATTATATGTAAAATAGTACCCCGATACCAATTTTCAACCAAATCGTTAAAGCCATGTTTTGAAATATTCAAATTAAAAAAAAAGTCATCAGTAAGCTACCTATAAACAAATTTTCCTCCCAACTAAGTATACACCTTTATTTGTAATATTTATGTCAAACACTACCCATATATATTTTTTAAGCAAAGTCGTTGGAGCCATTTTCAAAAAGATTGAAATTTTTAAAAAATCACTCATTAGTAAGCGACCATTTATCTAATTTTATTCAAAACCAAGTATACTGGATTATTTGTCATGTCTAACACTCCCAAGTTGCCTATTTGGAACCAATTCGTTAGAGCCATTTGTAAAATATTTCAAGTTTTTGAAAAATCCGTCATCAACAGCCCATAAATGAGTTTTTACCCCAAAAACAAATACAAAGTGTTAATATTTGTCTGTCAAAAAAATTATAGATATGCATTTGAAACAAAACCATTATAGCTATTTCGGAAAAATTGTAATTCAAAAAAATTGCTCTTCAGTAAACTATCCGTTAAAGAGATAGGGTAAAAAAATAAAAAAAGGTGGTATAGCCCTGTAAAATATAAATATCAAGTTTGAACAAAATCCATTAAACTGTTTTGGATCCATGACCAGAGACAGACTGACAGACAGAGTGAGAGACAGAAAAGGGGACAGATAAAATTGTTAAATCCACTTTTTTGGGTTCGTGTCCCCATAAACGTAAAAATTTGTCATAATCTCAAGATCAATGTTTTCACGATCACAATACTCTCTCTTGATATGAGAAAGTAAAACAGAACATTAACAAAGTACATACATTAAATAATAGAAACTGTTACCAAAACATTATTTATTTTGTGAATTTTTAACTTCCCATTTCCTAAAGCTCTATTAAAGAAAGAAATATTTGCCTATAAATCAGAAAATATTGTTTTTACAAAGTATTATATAACAAATGATTTATCTTGAACAGATCTACAACTTCACAACGACTATTACTTTTGTATCACAAAAAGTTGCAGAGATATCAAAATTGGAGTTATTCATTTATGTAAAGTACCCTTTAAGTCAATTTCTTATTAAAATCGAGAGACACCATTTTGTTTGTAATGTTAAAACAGTGCCTAAAAATTATGAATTTTAACCAAAATCGTAAAATCTGATTTTGATAAAATCAATTATTTTATCTTTTTGCCCTTAATTAAGCTACTATTAGTGTTAGGATTACATAAATAATTCTAAAAACCTCTTTGGGAAACCCTATGAAAACCCTAGATACCAGGTTTTAGTCCGAGTAACAAATAGAAGATATACAGCATTATGTAAACCACTTTTTATAGTTCAGGTATTAATGAAACTTCGTTATCTGACATTTTTTTAACGATCACAATTCTCCCTCTGTAAACAATTGAAAACTTAAATTCAACATTAAATGTATAAATAGTCAATTATTACAGTAGAGCGTCGGAAATCCGTACGTCAAAAATCCGGAGCGTTGCAAATCCGGATCGGTGGTGAGATCAGGTCAAGTTTTGTACAAAAAACAATTAAGGACTTTTTTACCCAGTAAGTTTCCATTAATTACTGTAGATTCTTGTGGTTTTTTTTCTAAAAAGTATTGTAGAGCTACTAATCTAAATTATCATAATGTACATGTTCTTATTCAATATACTTTATTAAAGTATTTTGTGTACTGTATTTTTCGAAGCCTTCAGCCTCTATTATGCAATACAGTAGACTCCCGAGCGTCATGTATCCTCTAGTCAATACATTACGTATGTATACAGTTAGTGAAAGCACATTTGAAAATCCGGACAATTCAGTAATTCGGATGGGTCCCGGTCCCAATCGATCCGGATTAACGACGCTCCACTGTATTCTAATTAATAAATTTTCGCGTCAATTTCACGTCATTAAGAACAATTTTAGTATTTTTTCATTTAATGTTTGTATATTTAAAAACAAACAAATAAAGAAACAATTTTTTATAACAAGTCTCTAGGGTTAAAAGACAAATGTTAGCTTAAGGGTTTCCATTGGTGTATCCTAGATTGTTCTAAATCTGGTCAGCAAGCATAAAGGACTACTCTCGTTTTAATAAAGGGGATATTTTTTTGAAACCATTTTCTATTTCTTATTTCTTCTTCAAAATTTGAGATGTTTATATTTTTAATGAAAATATAAAATTAATTTGTGTTTCAACTACTTACTCCCTTTCTTTTTAATTTTTGCCCTCCATTCCATGGCTTAGTGGTTTCTGGAATCAAAAAAAGCCATCTCTCTTAAAAATTCTGTCTTGAGACAAACATCAATAATTGCTTGGAAGAGCTATTTTAATTAAAAAACCTTACGCTCCAATGGTAAAACTAGTCAGTTTTTAAGTCCCAACGAAATATTGATCTTTTATAAGCCAGAAAATATATCTAAAGATGGGGTCCAAAGCATCACATAGTTGTATATTAATAAGTGTACTTCAGCTTCTTTATTGAGTTTCAGGTTCACTTCCTGGCGATATGACCTTTTTATAATAAAACTAGCATATTCTCTTAAAAATTTCCCTATTCAAATATTTATTGTAATTATCTAATCCACCGTTTTAGTGTACATATAAAATAAATAAAGAGATCTATAAGGAATTATGCGTAGAGCCTTAACAAGTAGTAAGACGTGATGATAAAAAAAATTAAGGAATTCTATTTTCTAGAAATGTGTATTATTTTATTTGTATTCTATTTATTACTATATGAACAATTTGATTTAAAATTAAAATATAAAAAAGTTTATTGTGATTATCAAGCTGATGTGTTTGTTTTTATGAGAAAAACTTACTTAAGAGTAGTTTGCTGAAAACCTAATTTTGAAAACTTTCTTCGAAACTATAATACACGATATTAGAATTGAGAAAGTTTGTGCGAGTATGTCGTACCATTTATTTTTACCTGGAGCTTGCTGGAAAGTTTTTCTTTATCGCACTAGGTCCTGAGCAACAATAATATCACAAGCAACTGCTTACAGACTAAAACAGTGAGATCTGGTTTATTTGATTTAAATGATTCGAAAAATTTGATAATTCAAACACAGCATGAGTCCCGATGCAATTCTTATTCGATTCAATGCGAAAATAATAATATTTAATTCGAATTTTAGATGGAATATTTGGATAGCTCGAAGCCTCAACATTATTAATTTGTTCGAATTTGTTCTTATCTCAAACTTAATTTATAGATCTTTATTAAATAACCCAATATGCCAAGATTGTCAAATAAAGTTAAGAGTTATTGAGGCAGAATAAAAGAGAAAGCTGTGAAATCCGAATCGGTGTCGGGCGGGTTTCCTAGAATAGGGTATGTGTTGGATTAACTTTAATTTCTTCTGTGTAACAATGTAATCATGCGTGGCCTATCATGTAAGGGAGTAAACTTTCATGTTGCACGTCCTCAATGATTTTTCCAAGTTTTTACATTTTTGTTTATATTTTTTTTTACCTGTATGTAGACTATATATTGTGTATGTGTGTAAGATATAAGTGTATATAAAATGCGTGCGTTTATATGTTGCATAATTGAGGTTATTGATTTATTCTATACCAGTTGCGTTGATATAAAAATCGTTAATTCAAATTTTGGATATTTCGAATGTTTTTAGATATCCCCTGGACTTCGAATTAAAAAAGTTTTACTGGAAAATAAATTAAGCAGCATTCATATAAAAAGACAAATTCCTTTAAGTTTAGTGAAATTACACAATGATGTGATGGGATATGAAATGAATTTTTGCTAGTGTGTCCAAGAGAGGGATGAATATTATAAATAATATATTTAAATACATACCTAGTTACGCTGTTCCCTTGCAAGTAGGAGATAAACTGTGCACACAGTCCAACAAACAACAATTAACTATTCCTACTTAATTTATCCTCACTAACTTTCTCAACACTTCCCTATCCTTGAATACCCCTCTTCGCTTCAACGACATCCAAACACCGAGTCACACATGCTATTTTATTTTAAAAATCTTAATGTTTCTTTTTCATACATTCATCTACAATATTTAGCCACGTCTTTCATTACCTACCTCTTGCTTTTGGTCCACACACTCTACCTTCATAAATTACTTCAGCACACGATAAACACTCATCCTTTCAATACACCCAAAACAACATAAGACACTTCGTTCATATTGACCTATTAAATTCCCTCTCAAACAGCACTGGTTAAGAGCCTATTTATTATTGACGCTGTCCATACGAGTTTTTACACATACATTTCTTAGCTATCCCCCTCCAAACGCTTTCACCTTGCTCTTGTGCCTCCCCTGAAAAACCCTAACTTCAAATCCATAAAACAATGTTGGTATCAACACAATTTTATAGACTGTCATCTTTGCCTCTTTTGATACAAATTCATTCTTTGCAATAGTCCACATACATCCAACTACTCTCGAAGATTCATTCACCTCTCTGTAGATTTTATTATTCATCTTTCCATTTTTACAGAACATTCTACCCAGATACACAAAATCATTCACTTGCTATAACAGTTTTTCATTTATACTAAGCTGACAATCATTTCCTGATCCGTCTTTATCAAAAACTATCACCTATGTTTTGGAGACATTTATACGAAGATACATTCTACCTGTCACCATATTCAAACTTTTAATGTATTTTGCAAGTCACCTATGTTTTGGAGACATTTATACAAAGATCCATTCTGCCTGTCACCATATTCAAACTATCAATGAATTCTGCAAGTAACCTATGTTTTGGAGACATTTATACAAAGATCCATTCTGCCTGTTACCATATTCAAACTATTAATGAATTCTGCAAGTCAGCTATGTTTTGGAGACATTTGTATGAAGATCCATTCTGCCTGTCACCATATTCAAACGATTAATGCATTCTGCAAGTCACTTTCATTTTTAGCAATTAATACGGCATCAGCTGCATATATCAGCATTCTCACATTCATATATACCATTTGTACACCAACCGCGTCTTAACTATTATCCTTCATACAACAATCCGTGAATACATTAAACAACGATGGAGACATAAAAATAACTTGGCTAACACCCTATTCAATGTCAAACTATTCACCCAAAGCTCCATCCACCCTAACGCACGCTTTACTTCCATCATACACCGCCATCATTTCATCTACTAACTATGCATTCACACCAGACTCTCTCAGAATATTCTGTAATATACTCCTATTCCCCCAATAGAACGCTTTCTCCAAATTAACAAATGCACAATACATTTTCTTCCTTACTACCATTCATTTCTCAATAACTTGTTGCAATGCAAACTTCTGGTCCATGAAACCTATAACTGGCATAAAAGTAAATAGCACACCCAAAATACTGTAAATAGTTTTTTTCACTAACCTTCTTAATTAAAACTTTCCTAGAAACGTTTCCTGGAATAATCAACAAACCAACTACCCTTTAATTCTTACAATCACTATTATTTTCTTTGCTTTTGTACAAAGGAACAATGTCAGCATTCTTCCAGTCATTAGGAACATTCGAAATCCCAGCACACAAATTAAAAAACTCACACAATCTTATAAGTAGTGCCATGCCCCTACACTTAAACATTTCACTTGTGATCAAATCTACTGAAGCAGCTTTTCCACTCTTTAACACTTTCATAGCTTTTAACATCAAAGCCTGATTAATTATTTGCTTATCATAAAAGTTTGACTATTTTATGCTATTGAGATGTAGAGACGCTTTTGACATACAATTGCTCAAAATAGTCCCTCCATTGCTCTCTTATGTTGTTTTCATCCTATATCATCTCACTACGATCATTCTGAATGCTATAGGTCTCTCTTAGCACTTTTTGTTGCGTTCCTTTTACCATTTTCCCAGAACAGCTTCTTATTTCCTTCAAAATCATTCTGCGTTCATTTGCCTTCTTTTGTTTTCATTTACTCTTAACTCTCGCTTACTACTTTCTTTTCATTCCTCCTTTTCTCAATGTATATGTCCCACAACTGCTTACGTTCTGTTTATCTCTTAACAGTAATCATTCGTATGTATGCTTCTTTAATTTCTCTGACAGCTTGTTTCACTTGTTCGTTCCACCGTGCATCTCTTTTTAAGAATCCTACCACCTCAGATCCACACATATCTTTCGCGCATCTAAATACATTATCTCTTATTCTGTTCTAAGCACTTTATATATCATTATCATTTATTTGGACCTTCCATTCATATTCTTGTAAAGTTAATTTTTCGCCTAGCAATCTCTCACACTTTTATCCTGAAATATTTCCACTTTCACTCTTAGCTGCCTAATACTTTACGCTACCTCCTCACAAAAGTTTATCTTATTCAAATACTGATATCACTAGGAAATGATCCGTTCCACATTCAGTTCCACACACAAACCTTGTATGCTTTACTAAACTTCTAAGTTTCTCATCATACACCACAAAATCAATCATCGTTCTTGAATTGCCCCTTTGCTATGTATACAAGTGAACATCTTTTTGCTTAAACCATGAGTTCAACACAAATAAACCTTTCTATAGACACAGACTCACTAACACATTACCATTCTCGTCAATCCTGTCATCCCCATACCTTCCTATCACTCTCTCTGAGTTCTCTCTTTGGGCACCCACCCATCAATTCATAACTCCTAACAAGATAGTTATTTTACTTAGTTCACATGCATTCAAGACTCTACTAAGCTTATTCAAAAACTCCAATCTTACCTTCTCGCATATGCCCTCCACCAGAGCATAACACATAAACAACATAAGTCTTCAAATGCTTATTTTCATACGTACAACTCATACCCATTCACAAACATCTTAGATGTTGGGCTTACGATTTAACCTAATCTATGGCTTCCCCTTACCCATTCATCCACACCTGACCACAGTGCCAGGTTACCATCACTCGTTATTAAAACATATTTCCCTTTCACTTGGTTTCACATACACACAAAATATCAATTTTTGTTCCAATCATTTACTCTAACAATTCATTCTCTTTACCAAACACTACTCTCATATTTCACTTTCCAAAACTCTTTGCCAGCTTGTCAACAGATGGGCCCTTCAGTTTTAACCTCAGCTGCCTATCATAGCTTTGGTCATCTGAGGCTAGTATTGTACAGTTTATTTTAGTAATTAGTTTAGAATAGCCTTGATCGTGCCCACACCCATTAAAGTATTCGCTGCTTACAGTGATAATGCTGTACCTATCGATGTTGGTGCATTTTAGATAGTATACCACAAGTACGACCGTTGCTCAGTCTAACCCTGTGTGCGCTCGCACTGTTCCTACAAACCAGTATCCTTACTATCGAGACTACCTTGCCGGCCAGTATACCGTTGCCCATGTCACTGCACCGATACAACAGCACACTAATGTATAAACATATATTTCATGCGTTCCAAATTGGTCGGACCGTAGATAACTATTATTGTTTACATAACAATTCAAATTAGTTAATTGAAGATATCTACATTTTTTATTAATTACACAATGAAAAAATTTATGTGATAAAACAATATCTTTTAAAAAAAAGATAATGTGGTAATTTTTGGACTGAACTTTTAAGACGAACTTATTTTTTTACCCTAGTTTTTTTTATCAAATATCAGTTTTAAATGAATACACTATGCGACAGCTGAAATTCCAGCTTGATGAGTACTTTTTTTTTCTAAACATGAAATCAATTAATTTAGCTTAACATTTTGAGCAGAAATGACGTCAAAATTATTCATCTTACGAACAAATAACATAATGATATAGCTGATGAAGACAAGAAAATATAGAGATACAAATTGATATAAATCCTTCTATAATTTTACTCAAACTGAGACGAAGTTTTAATATTTTGAAATACACATTTACTTAATTGACCACTCCCTTTTGTAAATGTAGCTTAGAGCACACAGTGTAGTTAGGTCTAGGCCTAAACTAATTTATCCTTGAGCTGCACTTAGGCTTAATTTTAAAAAAAATCATGAACTGGTTCCGTTTATTTTTAAAAAAACACGTTAAAAATGAAATTAAAATTATTTAACTAAGATGTCCAAGAGAGGGCTTTTATATTTCTCAATTTTGGTTGAAGTTGGTAACATAGTTGTTGTAGTTACTGGCAAACTATAGAAATGTTTTACAAAAAATTAGAATTCTCTTTATGCCTATTTAAACATGGAAGATCCCATTTTAAATATAAGAAAGTGCTTAAAATCCCAATTTAAATAAATGCCAAGTTTTCCGCGCACTACGACAATAATTGCGTGACCTTTGAAAGGGGCTGAAGAAAGTCAATTTGGAAAAATTCCTCTGTTGAAGTCATGAAGCTGGTTCTAACAATAAGCCATTGAAAGCATTGTCAACCGCTGCCTCCAAAAACTTCGCCCAACTCCTCTTCTTCAACATGATGATAAAAGACTATTTCTTTGAGGTCTTGCGACAGACGAGGCTATTCAGAGACCAATTTACTCCACATTCAACACTTGATTCTGGAAGGGGTTGTAGGGAGCAGGGAGGGGCAAAACCTTTGAATAGCTCAACTTTCTTAGCGCGTCTTTGTACCCTTGGTTCAAACCACCGTTACAAGGAAGAAATAAAAAATAGATATACTTCGCCCTCTCGTTTGGTGGTGTAACGTAAAAGTAAAGTAGGAGGAAGAAAAAAAAAAGCCATCTCTGTGGGTAAAAAATATGTATTCGGTAAAATAATGCTATCTTATAGATTGAAGACTTGGAATGTATATTTTTTATGGAAGGATTTTTTTCAATCTCCTGGTTTTCCTCAAAGAGGGTAGTTATTTTGCAAAAAATAATTCTGTTACACACATTGAAATATCTCTTTGATTGTAAGATCAGTTGCTTAATTTTTGTTTAAGTGCACTGTCATAGATTTAGCGAGAATCTAGGTCGCATGCATACATAATTAATGTTACGTGAAGTTCAAAACCTCCCTTCAGCAATTATAAGTTCATGATGATGATGATGTAATGTACCAAAACTAGTTGGATTTGAGTCAAATGGATGTTAAACGAATCGCCATTTCTATGTTGAAAAAGCTTTTTATTAGCACCACGTCCTACTATCTATTAAGGTTATACGCATGTGTACTAATTACGCTTATGAATTAAACTATTTTGGAAAAACCACCATCAGTATTCCCAAGAGGGATTCGAACCCCGATATTATTATCATCAATAGTCTAGTCTATTGCAAAAGTGACGCTTTAGACCATGCGGTCACCGAATCAAGTGAGGAAAAGCAGCCATCTCTCAAATGAGACACACTTCTTGCAAAATGATTACCATATTTAATTACTTTAATGGATACTTGGATCGGAATATAAGGTCCAAGCACAAAAAATTGAAGAAATGTCGTATATACCAGTGACTAGTTTTATTGTATTTATCTATTAAATTAACAAATAGAAAAACAATGCCACAACCGAAAAGGCTGAGTAGTCCGAAAACTTCGTGGATTAGTACCTATGACGTCTCCCTAACTGGGTCAATACCTCGTTGGAAATTGAACCTGGGTGTACTTGGTTTCCCAAGTGTCACCAAATTAACACTTACTGACCCGAGCACGATCTGTGACCATCCAACACTGAAGTCGTACATAGCCGTGCGTAGCGCAATTCCTTAGGGCAGGTATAATACGGATTTAAACATAGCTTAGGTTTAATTTCACACCAACCCATTCCAATTGAGTCTAGTTCAGTCTAGTCAAATCACAATGGTCGAAGAGTTTCAAATCGAATTACTTGTGGACTTGAATGAGCTGGCACAAATTCATACATTTATTTAATTCAGAGAAATAATCATCATTGTACGATATTCGTGTGGATTTAGCTACGTTCATTATTCTTCGTATGATTATTGGTAGAAAAAAGAAAAAAACGAAAAGAAAATTATTGATAAATCTTATTCATTTAAGGAAACATATTTTCGTTCGGTTCTTTCAACCACCTCTTTAGTGATTTTACTCATTTACTACCAGTAAGTCCATAGCTATGATTAATGGAACGATGGAGAAGAGGGGGAGGGCTAGTAAGTAAACATTTCAATTATAAATAACATTATTTGTAGTCATCAAACAAAAGTATATAAAGCTAAACGAATTCTATAAGTTTATTTTCCTCAACAACTAAACTTTAACTTAAAACAATACAAACTAAACTTGTGATGCAAAATGGGCTAACCCAAAGTGTCCAAAACAGATTAATTTATATTCCTCAATTCAGCTCTTAATACGTGATATATTATAGTCTGTATTTTAAAACTCAAAGAGCATTTCATGCGATTACATTGAAATACAAATAGACTTCTTTTTTTAAAAAAAAGAATCACGCTTATGGTCTTTGAACCATGTGAAACTCAAACTGTACCCAGTCTTACCTATTAAAGTGGGAGTGAAAGGGAAGTGAAGAAAGGGAACTGTTTTCTAGTTTTATATAAGAATTTTTTTCTTGTCAGATAAATCAAATATTTCTCTAGTAGAAACATAGAGTTTAATTTCTTCATCTTAGTGATGTCAACCGTTCTTGAAAATCTTTCAAGGATGTCCTGGAATTTAATGACACATTTTTATCGTAATTTATAAAGGTTCTAATCTAATGCCTGCATGCTCATGACAGATAGTCAACAACTGTTGATATGACATTGAGAAGAAAAATTAAGCTCTATATTTCTAATAGAGTAATAATTTACTCGTATGTGTTCTGACCAAAAAATTTTTTGTTATAGACTTGCAAAAGAACTTACCTTTTCTCGTGTCCCCTACACTCCTATTATAGATTGTCTGCTCGGGTCTATGTCAGACATTCAAGTCTATCACTTTCGTCTTTGCGTCGAAAGATATAAATAAATACAAAATCAAAGCCTACCTTTTGAATTAAAAATTATATTATCAAGCATTTATAGCTAAGTACTATATTAGAATAAGTTTTACTGCGTCTTTAACAACATTATTATGTATTTTTAAATGTTTTTTAGACCTGGAAAACTCAGCTAATGAATAATAAATGAACATAACTTCTAAAGCATTTACATATCAATCTATTAATAATAATTCCAACCTACATCTTCTAGGGTAAAATGTATAGCCTCACAACTATGACTAATAGACAACTCAAAAATATATTTATTTGTGGTTTTGATAAAAAATATGTATCTAAAAATTTCATTCACATTTTTAACTTCGTTTCATCTGTATTAAGTCCGTATTGTCTCTCTTTAAGTTATATTTGATTAATTTCTTCTTCTTTTTTTTGTGGTTATTTTACTATTTATTTTTTGATTTCATGATACGGATAAAATTAAATTTGAGATGCAACAATCTTTCCAATTCAATACAAACATTGCTTACAATTTCTTATCAAATTATTACAATCTGCAAAAAAATGCTAGAATATCTCGAAATTTTTAAATAACAGTCTTCGAATGTGAAAGTTGACGAACTTTCTTCAGGCAACTTGAATAAATTGTTAAAGCGTAAGGCTACTGACACGGCTTCGTATCCCAGCAAGTATCGAATATTTATCTAATATCTATACAGTTTTATTTTCATTCTATCAGTATTAGATTAAAAGTTCAGAGCTGGACTATTTCGTTTGTTCTTGAATAAAGTTAGATTAAGTTCATAGAAGTCATCATGGAGTTAACAATCAGAGAGAACGCTTTTCCTGGCAAAATAATGGTGGAATGTAAAACTTTTAAGGCTCAATACTTGGGATGTAAGATTAATTCAATTTTAATAGACTGGGAATTGGTGTCTGTGTTAAGTAGATATAATTTAAGACATGACAAATGTATAAGTGAATCTATACAAACATTAACATAAGATTTAAAAGAAATTTTACTACTTCAAAAAAGTCAAGTTAAAACATAAAGAATAAATTTATGTATGAGAAAGTTATGTGAAAAACAAGTTATGTTATACTGAAAATTGGTAATTAGTCATAAGATAAAGTTCTTATATTAAGATTGTTAGCAATGACAAAAT
>CABFWB010005497.1:0-44178 GCA_902151455.1 Timema bartmani | reverse complement strand
GTGTAGTCTTGGCAGACTGTAAACAACATTGATGACAACTACATATTTAAATATTTTAAAGATTTTATTCATATTTGTACGGTATTACCTGTAAAACTGAATTGTATATCCTTTAATGCAAATGTTTATTCAGGAAAGTGTTATATAATACTTCACTATTTTCAAATAATAACACTTTTATTCATCAGAGACATGTTTTCGCATAAGAACATTGAAAGAAAACCTTAAATCTTTCCCCCCGCGGTATGGCAGACGATAAACTTGAACGTCACGCTTTTTCCCTTGGCAATGTGTATGTGTATGTCCATCCAGTTATATTATAGAGATCAGCTCATGAGTTCAGAAAAGTATCACATATATCATGCCAACATTGTAGTTTTAGTTTTTTAATTAATTAGATAGATTTTTTTATGTTGTTGGTGAATTATTTGATGATTCATCGATACAATCGAAATGAGAAAACCAAAGTTAAAACAAATGAACAAGATCAATAGGTCGAATGCTAAATATCGATGTTTTGAAAAAAAAGAGACCGATGTGTCTGTGAATCGCATCCCTTACTTAAACAAAAATAATTCCATTCTATAAGTAAACATGCCTCTTTAGCTTATTGTTTAGTAAAATTAAACAACGACTGAGAAGGAAATTTTGATCATATAGCTTGTTGCTCTTTATTTATCTTAAAGGTAAGACATTACATGACTAAGGGATAATTTAACTTTAAAAATAGATTTATTGTAAAATGAATAACTTATTCATGTTAGTACTGTACTTGATGGTGTCACCTTTTTTATTTAAAAATATACTAGAATGTTTCACTATTCATATCAACATAATTTAATAAGGCCATTGATTAGTTATACACTGTCACCCTTTACTTTATGAGCTTAGATTTACCCATGAGCATGGCATTTATAAAAATGTAGGCCAATAACAGGTAGAGCTGTGTTAGTTTAAAAACCCTGATCATTATCCTTAGACACCCTTGCCAGACAAAGGTCGGATTAAGTTTTATTATATAATAAGGCAACACCTCTTCTGACCATAGCGAACTAGGATTTACAAGCCTATGTTAAATATAGGCTTCTTAAAATTTTGTGCTGGTTCACACAGACACTTGTATTTTTGTTAGTTGTTCATCTATATAAAACCATCGTATTCACTGTAGCATTTCACTTAGGCCTAGACAATATGTGCCACTTTAGTAACTGTGAATTATTTTGATTGTCGCAGGCAATTAATATAGTCAAGCATAATTAAGTATCATTGAACAGTGTTAACATCAATGTGTTTCTAGAAAACCTCAACAGTGAATGTGCTTTGTTTCATATACGATACATACATTCCTAATTACACTGTTCTCTTACTGGGTGGTTAAGAAACTGTGCTTATAGCTAAAAAAATCAACAACTCTACACTCAAGCATTTGGTCGATTGAGTAAATAATCTCTTTGTTAATGGCTTTCAAAACAATTTGTAGCATTATCTATGATGGCTACAAAAATTTCTCTACCTACCTGGCTGCCACTTCATTCCACCAACTTGATCCATGCACCACGCTGAACATGTTTACTCGTTTCAAGATATGAATAGACTAATGTGCTAGTGACGCTCGTAGAACTGGCGACCCCTGCCTGCATGTCATACAACTTCATCCCCCTCCCTCCTTCATGGAGAGTAATTTCATGTCGATATAAGGAGACTTTTTGGATTCTACACTCCTCATTGGTCCTTCCATATAATCCTTGAATACATGATGATGTTTGGTAGTAGATTTATGTTGCATTTTGTATATAATGAGGTAGTTTTGAAGGGAAAGATATACTTGGTCCTGCATGGTTTCAGGGTTAAGCTGTGCGTTGGTATAGGGTAAGGTGGGGCAATAATAAGACACCAACAAAGTGAGGTTATAATGAGACAGCAAAGTATTGATAACTTATAGAACCACTTAAGGTTTAAAATAAATACTAAGATGTAGAATAATATGTCTAGTTATCGTATCAATTACAATATCATTTTGTTCAAGTATTTTGTATATACATTTTTTTTCATCTAACCTCTATTTTCATGACCCCAAAAAAATTCATTTTGTTTGAGAATACATTTGCTGTATTTCTAGTTTTAACAGTGTTACAGATGAAGTTTAAACACCAAAAGATTGCAAATTTATGTTGAATCGGCTACTAAAAGCTGCAAACCCATTTAATAAAACCAAAGCTCTTTCAGTTTAATTATTTGAGGGAAAACTGAGACACCTAGGTCGGGTAAATATAAGACAGATGAATGGGAAATTTTGAGACAAACATTTTCATGTTGTACTACTGTCGATATATTGTTGTTTGGTTGTTTCGAAGCCATTTTGACTGAGTGTTTGTTTTAAGTTTTGTTCTTATAGTTTCATGTTTTAGTTAGAAAATAGGCCTACTTTTTATTTTAGTGTGATTTTAATCTGATTAGGCATCTGTCACAATGCCTAGAATATACACAAAAAAAGAAAAGACCTACACAGAAGAAACCATTGCAAAAGCTTTACAAAAAATAAGGGATGGTAAAAAAAAGCTTGAAGTGCTGCACAGGCCTATTGCATTGATAAATTGGAATGTTCAGTGATTGGACCTTAACTTTTAGTACCTTGATATCTGTAATCCATGATATGGTAAAACAGATGTTGGATTATCAGTGTGTTTGTGAGCAGTGAACTGGGAAGTTGTGAAGTTTAAATCTAATGATGTATTGATAACATGTGCATGTGCATGTTTATAGCAGCTATGCTAAAAGAATCAATAAAATTAAACCAATTTAGTAACATTACATAAATCATTGTTATCAAGAATAAGTTTAGGAATGGGGGAGAGGGGAAGGAAGACATCTTTATCCCCTGCTTTAGAAAAAGAGCTGTCTACACATTTAAGACTCATGGCAAAATGGGGTTTTGCCCTCACAAAGAAAGAATTGTTGTCTATGGTGGCAGACTTTGTTTCTGAAAATGATATTGCTACCCCATTCACTAATGGCATACCAGGAGTTGAATGATTTCGAGGGTTTTATCAGCACAACAATATAAATCTCAAAAAGCTTGATAATTTAGAATACAACAGAAGGAGCCCCACAAGTGATCCTTTTATAATTTATTCCTTTCATGGACTTGTTGAAACAACAGTGACTGAACTTGGTCTAAAACAAAAGCCTCAATGTATCTGGAATCTCGATGAAACTAGGTTTTCCACTGATCCTGCTAGAGTCAGATCAATGACCGGAAAAGAGCAGAGAGTTCACAGAACCATCCAAGGAAGTGGCAAAGAGAATGCAAGTGTTTTCGCTTGCTGCTCTGCGGCTGGACGAGTTCCACCACCTCTAATTATTTTTGAATCTGCCCATCTTTGGTCATCATGGAAAGGGGAAAATGACATTCCAGGTACCTTCTATACCAACAGTGACAAAGACTACATGACTTCTGTGATATTTAATTCATAAATGAAGAAATTGGCTAAAGTGATTGAATAGAGACCCTTGCTATTAATTTATAATGGACACTTGTCTCATTTGGAAAACTTCACCATTAAATTTGGCTAAAGAAAACCAAATTACTATCCTCAAGCTGCCTCTGCATACCATCAACATGCTACAACCTTTGGACAATTGTGGCTTTGAGCCGCTAGAGGTTAAATGGAACGCAAAACTTTTAACCTGGCAGCAAGAAAATCAACGCTGTTTGACAAAAAGTGAGTTTGTCGACCTATTGGTGCTCTGTTTGGTATGACTAAGTACAAAAAATATAATGTCAGGATTTGAAAGTACAGGTATTTTTCCAACAAACAAGGGAAAGTATCCATTAGAACGTCTGGATCCTGTAAAATTAGATAAGTACCATCAAGGTATATTTGAAGATACTTTATTCTTTGGGAATCATGAGGGGGTTGAACATCAAATATACTCATCCGTCTCTCCTCTAGCTCTGGTAGAAGAACAACCCTCATCTCATCTCAGACAGTGGAATCCTCACAAGGGACCACAACTGCTTCTGAGAACCTTGCAATTCCTGGTCCCTCATCCTGGTATGATGAAGCTTGCCATCCCTAATTTCTTATCTGGTGCTATGAACCCTGGTTTCTCATCTGGTACAATAAACCCTGCCATTGACAGTTCACATTTTGAACAATTACTTCTAAGACGAATAAAGAAGACAGACTCGAAAAAACAAACAAGGAGACGTGTTGATGTACATACACACGTTGTTACGTCAGATGAATTCACAGTAGCTATTGAGAACTTAGAGAAGAAGAAAAAACCTGGGAAGAAAGTACCAGAAGAAGGAAAACCCAGATTAAAAAATAGGACCTCCAAACTTAAGTTAATAGACTTGGAAAGCTCAAGTGAAGAAGAGAAAGAATGGGTTGAAAGTGGTGATAGCCTCAGTGATATTGATGTATTCAGAAATGATCAAGAGGACATCTTTGTTGAATATGAGATACCTTTAGAGATAAGCATTGGAAATTATGGTCTTGTGGCTTTCATCGGTGGTAAACAAAATACAGTAATCTTCAAATATGTGTGTGTTGTACAGAAAGTGTTTGATAAAAATGATATTGAAGTTATGGCAATAAGGTCAGTTGATGGGAAGAAAGATAGGTACTTTTATTATGAAAGAGACTGATNTAAAATATGTTTTCCTTAAAAATGTGGACATTTTTGAAAAGTAGATATGGCCTAATTAAAGTAAATCTAAGGTGGAAATCAAAGATTTTGCCATGGCCATAATAAAAATGTCAGAATAAGAGATAATCTGTCTCATTATTCAACACAGTCACATTTTTACCCCAACATGCGGGTAAAAATGAGACACACTTTATTATTTTTGTACTTTAAGTTAAAAATACATTAAAACAACTAGTGAGATGAAAAGAGTGCTCAAAATTGAATCATAATAAAAATAAATGACAGGGAATAAGTTACAGCAAAAGTTTTGAAATTGTTTCATTATTATTCCATCTTACCCTATCATTCTTTTTATAAATTATTGTTATGGCATTTAATATTAATATTTCTAAATTCTATATTTTGCTTATGGCTTTAAATTGACCCTTCTGGTTCTCAGAGATGTTTGTCTCGTGTGACATAGTTTTATATTTAAATAATAGATTTTATTTAAATGTTGGGAGTGATGAGCTATATCTAATGCTTGAACACTATTGTCTTTCTTGACCTTCTCTTGAAAGAAAGCCATATTAAGATTTTGTTTATTTATGCCTGCTTAGGCTCTCATGGGAGGTCTTGACCAGACATGTATGTGGTAAATGTAAAAATCTATATTACTGAGAGTTAATGTAAATCTTCATTGCATAGCAAGTGCATACTCCTATTGTTTGTTTCTGCATCTGCTCCTGAAGATGGCCTATTGTATCTATTGTTTAAATTAAGCCCATGGAGGCGGAGAATAACTGAATAGGCCTAAGTTACATTATTCGTGTTATGGATAGTAGATAATATTTGTATTTTAATCCTTGAAAATTGCATTTGCTGGAGCATTTGGGTTCGTCTGGCTCTTTGCCTAGGTTTGATGTTCTTTAACCACTTCACGGTTTTGTTTGTTCATACTTAAGCATTAATATTCATCAAAATTTAAAAGAAAGGTATGGTATTTGAGATAACAATTGAATACATTTTTCCAATAAGCCTATTTAAAAAGGAGGTAAATTAATTGAGGATTTGCGCCATGCTTACTAGTTTCTCTCGCAGACAAGATTAATTGACACATTATGTTGTTTGTTCTTAGCCTGGATCAAGTGATATATATTGTTTGTTTTTTGTTTTCTGTCAAATAAAATCTTATTGTGCCACTGAACTATTGAGCCTTCTTATTGTTATGGTACAAATTAGTGAAGAAACAGGCATGTCCCCAGCTGGGTTTTAAGCCTGCTCCTCTCAATCTGATTATGTTTACAGTCAAGCTGTCAAATAGCCTCACAAGTTTATAGAATGGCCTGTGATGGTGAAATTGTGGCTTGTAACCCTTGCTATGGCTGTAAACACGACTCTTGTCATCCCTACTTTTTTGTTTTTACTACACCACTCACTAGAGATAAGGAAGCTGTTCAATATAGATTTGTATAAAAGTGACTCAAGTACATATTAATGTATATCACTCAGCTGTAACTTATTTGAACTGAGAAATGACATAACTTAGATCCTACCTCTGAAAAGGCCCTGACTCACTAAAGCCTTTGTGAGAAATGCAGATAGATTTAAGTGTTATGAAGGGAAGGGGTCCTTGGAGGAGGTAATTTTATCATATCTACCCATTTGGAAATCAATTTGACCCATGATGCTGCTCCAGCACAATTGCTACATTTTCAAAATTTCTTTGAAATAATTGATTAAAATAAACTAAGGAATAGGCCTATCATGCATGCAAAAGTGTTCAAAATAGTGTTCAAGCTAATTTGCCAATAAGTAAAAAAGATTTAAAATCCAAATAAAATTGTTAACAATTTTTTGGGAATAGTGTTTTTAGTAAAAAAAAACTTGATCTTTGTAATACATACACTTCTTATTATTTTAAAAACTTGAATAAAAAATTTCAATATCATTTAATGAATTTGATATCAAATTACTGTAGCCTATACTTATATGTGTTCCCAGGTTTTAAAATCCCTCCAAAATTACTTTTTAATAAACCAACTGTGAAGATGTTTGCCACCTTATCTGAGTTGGTGTCATGTCGGTATATTGAATTAATAGGGCCCAGGTTCAATTCCTCTTATGGCTAATCATTATCATCTTGGTGAAATTGGCACTTCTCCTTTCACAATGATGAATTGACATCCAAGAAACTTTATATTATTTGTTATAAAAGTAAGTTTGTAAGTCATGCTGATGTGGTTCAGAAAGTGCTTATTAAATACCTTTAGAACCTAAAAAAGAAAATGGAGCTCATTTGTTGAGCTACACCCTTATGAGATGTGTGTACTAATTAGTTTTTTAATGTGAAATGTCCTTTTGTCAGGGACTATTAAGGTGGGATGTAGGGACCGTGAGAAAAAGTCAGTGTTTTTGCAGTTTTCATGATAAGACTTTTTTGGCCAAAATAAATTAAATATTACTCCAGTACAAACATAGAATTTAATTTTCTTCACACAGTGACTTCAAAATTTCTTGAATATTGTTCAAGGGTGTCCTGGTTTTTAATGACAACTTTTTCTCTTCATTTAAAAAGTTTCTCGTCTAATGGTGCTAAGTCTTTGACAGATATTCAACACCTGTTGAGGTCACTATTCAACATGCGAAGAAAATTAAACTCTCTGTTTGTACTGGAGCAATATTTTATTTATTTATCCAAAAAAAGTTTTGCCATAAAAACTGCATAAACACTGGCCTTTTCTCGCTTCCCCTGCCATCACACCTTAACAACTTAAGTTAGCTTCTTAGTATTTTAACAATATTTGAATCACCCCTAGCTGATTATGATGCGGCCTACCACTAGACTCATGGATTCATTTGTGGCCCAAAGGCACTTTTTAAGTTGGAAACCCCTGCTGGTTAGATCATGCAACTGCTGATGCGGTCATTATTTAATTAAATTTAGATTGTGCCTGTTTATAAAGATTGGCACTGTTTTGAGACAATAGTGGTTTGATTTCACATTAACAGGCTGTTTCAATTCAAAGAACATACTAAGAATTAAGTTTATTAAGGATATATTTGGTATTGGTAATAGCCTCTTAGTTTTAAAACTGCTATATTCTATTTCAAAGTCAGATTATAAACAATATCTTATTGTAGTTCTGTGTATTCCCATTTTTTTAAAACCGATTGGGAAGTAAGACACGGTGCTATGAAAGTAAGTTTTTTTAAATTTGTTGCGAATTAATTTTTTTTCCCTTAAGTTTATCGTGAAAATGGAGATCATCTGCTGACGTTTGCACCTAAGCATTGAGCTTGGTTTTCAGCTATGCCTAAGCGCAAGTTGGAGGAAGAGCTAGAGATCGATTGGTCGGCTAGTGACAAGAAACTCAAAGCCGAAGCAGAGCTGAAGAAAAATTCTCTTGACTCTGACGAAGAAGATGATGCTGTGGGCACAGCGTATGATGTTCTAGCGGATGATGACATTGAGGGTGGGTCAAGGACCAACACTTTTATATTTGGGGCACTGGGGGCATATTTGACATCTTATATTTTCCCCCCAGGCTTTGTTCAATACTACAAGCTACAACCTATATTAATGAACATGCCCCATTAGGATGTCGTTTATTCGGCATTGCACATTTAGGATATTGCAAAAATCTTACACTGTTGAGTCATTAATACCAAACTTAGATTCACAAAGGAAGCATTAATAATGTGCCATTTTAATGCAGGAAGAGAGAAATTCTTTGATTTCTGACTGTATGAAAGATTTCTTTGAAGTTAGATCAAGTTAACTACAGTAGCCTCATGGCTTCTTTGGTGCTGACTGACAGTTCACAGTTGACTTCTGATAGTAAACATTTAGGTATATACCTAAATTTTGACTGTCAGAAGTGACATCTGCTAAATACATGTTTTTTGCAGATCATATGGTTCGGCGTAGGGATACATAATTTGGTCTGGTAACTTTTCAAAGCCGTCAGCTGTGTGCTTGTCAGTCAGCACCAAAGAAGTCATGGGGCTACTGTAGGTCTACTTATGTATACACAAGAATATTTTAGTTATTTAGTGTTCATTTCTCCCTTATGTATGAAACACTACTTGAAATTTATATTCAAGATTTTTTTTCTTAAACATTTATATATTCAATAAACTTATATCAAACTTTTTAATCTTATGAAAAATACTGCTGAATTTTAAATTTATGTACACATAATATACCTATGCTTATTCAGGCAGGTGGGGAGGTGGGGGTGGGGGTAACTACTACTTAGCCTATATATCTAGTTATTTCCAGGGCTGCATTCATTTTATTAAAGTGCGAAGTAAATTTTAGATATTCCTTTTTTAATTGCTGTCTTTTTTAAACAAAAATAAATTTATTTGTTTTATTAGTAGGCAATTTAGTTTTAAAAAACATGATAAATATGAATAGTTGATGTTATTTATTTACTTACAAGTTTTTTTTTTGCAAGTAAATATTTTTTATTAGCATTTTGTAAAAAGATGTATCCTTAGTTTACTCTGAAGGGTAGCATTAAACTACCAAAAATTATAACTGTATGGACTTCTATTATTAGCTTCACCATAGTGTAACCCTTCAAGGTAATTTTGCTACCTTTCTAAATGGAGTAGTAAAGAAATATAAATTTAAAGCAATTACTAAATGAAATTTTTGTGTTTGTTATTGTGAGGGAGGGGGAGGGGACTGAAACTTTTTAGTCATTTAGGGGGAGGGAGAAAAGGGGGTGGTATTGGATTTAAAATGTGAAGCCAAGGCTACAGATACCGTTTTTAAAAAAAATTAAGATCTATCTGGTAGAATTTGAGTGTTTCTGAATACACTTTAATACAGGAGTTCCAAGTGCTGGTAAATATGAACTACAGAGAGTCTTATATAAAGTCGAGCTGTTGACTGCCTACAGGGCAGGAGGATGGTGTGGCAGGATTTGATGGAGAGACACAGATTACACCCTTCAACATGAAGGAGGAGCTGGAAGAGGGTCATTTTGATACTGACGGGAACTACCACTGGGCCAAAGATAAGCGGGAGCTTCGGGACAATTGGCTTGAGAACATTGACTGGGTCAAGGCAAGTAGAAATTACTGTGACCTGCTACTCTTTTGAGGGTACTACTGGAATCATGGCTGGTAACTTCAAGTCAAGTGTTGGTAAGCATGGTCCACAATGTGTATATATAGAGCACTGGCTTCCATCGAAAGGGATAGAGGCACCAACCCAGGATCAAGATTTAATTTATTTGAGGTATTTAACATGCACTTACTCAACCGACTGATTATATCAGCACACAACTTATAAACTAACTTAAATCTAGAACAGACACAACACCCAGCCCCCATGGTGAAAGAGGAAACCCACATTTCACCAATGATAAGTTTTTTCGGCCATGGCAGGAATTGAAAACCGGGACCCTTAGCTCAATAGTCAGACATTCTACCAACTGAACTAAGATGTCGGACATTAACATGTTGCGGTCACAACACTTATAAAAAGGGTGGAATGGGTGTTAAGAGGTTAGAGGAAAATATTTAAAGGAAAAGAGAGGAAAATTAAAGGAATCCCTCTAAATAGTTTCTAGAATGTTTTTGTTTGTCATTTCATATAATCACCTGTTTGGTTTGTACGCACACATATTAACTAGTTACACTAATGTTTTAGGGATGAGAAAGGTTTAATTTAAAGGAAGTATGCCCGAATTTGTCTGGAGGGAGCATGGACAACCATTTAGGAAAACCTACCCTCAATACTCCCAACCAGGATTTGAATTTCAATATCCCCATGATCAGCAGTCTAGTCTATTGTGAGAGTGACGCCTTAAATTATTCAACCACCAAAACAAATTTTTAGAATTGTTTAGTATTCATAAAATTGCTAGGGGAGGGAGAACTCACTAGATCCATGCCTTTTAAGCTCCCTCAGGAATGAAGAGGAAATGTGAATAGAATCTCTCTTGGGGATTGAGCCCTAACCTTATAGGTGAGATCTCCCATCTTGGGGAGGGGGGCGGGGGTCTGGACTCTGAAAGTATTCCCTCACAACACCAATTTCTTTTTCTTTGCTTCGGTACAACTGTACAGTGTTGGAGTCCTAGCTAATGACCTAAAATGGATTGTTACCAGGCCATCTCTACAGTTGTTCATTAGAGGGCCTATTCACCGGAACCAAAAGACTTCACAAATGTCAACTCTACAGACACAATTTTTTGTGTCATTACTGAGAGCACTAAGCCGCATATCTGGCGTGCTGGCTTCTTTTACCTAGTATCTGCAAGAGATTACTATTAATATCCCAACTGAGGACAGCTCACATGTCAATGGTTCATAATGGTTCACAATCCACTAGGGTCCTTGATATAATTAACAGATGTGGTGTCCAATTCCCAAGAGAACTGGTGCTAGTCTCTAGTGCTTAGGGTCTCTCGGGGATTATGGCTGGATTCTTTGGTCTAGGAGTAAGGTGTCAAACTTCTGTGCTGGAGGTCCGGGGTTTAATCCTCAGTTCCGACACAGATTGATCTGATTGCCAAACCCTTCCTTCACCTCTGACAAGACGTGTATTAATCACAACTTGTGAATGTGTGGAATGCCAGGCCTCCACCGTGGTTCGGATCCCACGTTAGGCTGTAGGTCCTCCATTACATCTCACAATCACCCTACCATTCACACATTAGATGCAGTGATGATGATTATAATAATAATAATAATAATAATAATAATAACGATAACGACAATGACAATAATAATTAATAATCATAATCATAATCATCATCCAAGCTTGGGAGATCTTTAAGCTACAAACATAGCCGCATCAAGTATCATCATATTTATAAGTTTAAAAAATGAGGGTCCAGCGTTTGATTCTCATGTCTAGGTGTCAATTTTTTAATTTATGAACTAAGTTAAATTCTCTTTTACAATACATTTTTAATTATATATATAAATGAGTAGTTATTTCTAAAGTTGGGTCCAATACACAATTTAACAAATTCTAATCTCCAATTCACCTTCGAATCTTAAAAAAGTTATTACCATCGGAGGAAATATAAATATAACGGAATAATAGAAAATAGAAATGATTACTACATGTTAAAAAAAATCTTATAATCCACTCTGTAAAACATTCATACATTCAGTTAAGTGTTAAATTACTGGTCTGGGGTCTTGCTGTTAAGTTCATCCTATAATCATAACCGGCTCTGAACCACCACTAAGCAATATTAGAACTCTAAAATAAATTTCACTTGAAAAAATTGAAGAAAAACAATATTTTTTAATTATTTGAATACCGAATATTCTTAAGGATTTGAGGGTCCCATCCCTAGTTATTTTTTCTCTATATAAATTGTAAAAAGGTAATGCACTGTAATGATATTTTCAAAGGGCCCAAAATGTATACTTTTTATTTCAGATCAAGCCGGTAAAAGTTACTGAGGCTGATAGTGACAGTACTGGAAGTGAAGGAACCCCATTTGACCCTGTCCCAGCATATCGCCAGATGCTGGAGCTCATGAAGCCAGGCGAGACAGTCGCTAAGGCAATACGAAGACTGGGTATATCCTCATTACTGTGCACTATATGTTACACAGAGTCCAGATCCATCCCTGATCATTTGTATTGTTTACAATGCACTAAATATTCTGCTCTGGGCTAGAGCAAATTGTTACTTTCATTGATCTGTCTCACTCTCACTTATGGCTCCGACAAATATAAAGGTGGCAGAGGTATGAACGATACTAGTAATAACATTCAATCCCTGTGATGAATGGCTGGAAGGTGTCGCTTGTAGACTCAGTTGGTGTATGCATTTTGGTGGACTTGGCAGACTGATGTGCAAAAGTATCTTTTGGCTCAGTGAGAAAGCAACGAGAAACTACCTCACTCCTGATTTCCCTTATACGCCTCTTCAGTCCTGCCTAAGCTTTACAGCTGACAGTGAAACTGTTGAGGATCCAACCAATGCACACACACACACCCACCCTTATTTGAAACTCAAAAGTAAAAAGAGAAAACTTGGACTGAAAGACTTACAACTACACTAACTCTCTTTAAATTAATCACATGCCTAAGTTGGTTCTTAAACTAAATAAATGCAAGTAGAATTTAGTACTATGTTTTATTTTCAATATATTTATAAATACATTGGAAATATTAAATAATAAAATGATTAATAATTATTTTCATTCGAATCGAGCTCAGGTGAAGCTTTTTAGCAAGTTCCTAAGTATTGAGCCAATTCAAGTTTTTAAATTTAGTAAATATTAATCAAACCTAACTTTTTTAACATCCATTACTATTTGCAGCCTATGGCTTGGATCAGTTTTTTATTCAATACATTTTCCATTACCGGCTTGTTAGGCTTGTCATAGCTTCATATGCCTTATAATCTATCTTAAGTCTAGGACGGGCACAACATCCAATCCTAAGCCGTTAATTTATCAATGTGAAAGGGTAAAGCCATATTTTCATCAATAATAAATTTTCGTCCATGCCAGGAATCAACCCTGGTACCCTTAGCTCAGTAGGCAGACACACTACTGACGGAGCTAGGGTGTTGGACTGTCAAACTTAACTATGTAAATAAAAAATTAATAACTATCAAATCAGAATATGAAAGAAAATTGAAATTACAATAGTATATCTTTTGTATGTACAGTTTGTACAGCTATAGTTGGCTAACCTCTTTTAGTTATGGTTATATATCTGTTGAAGTTGGCTAAGCTGTATTGGAATCAGTCATAACTAAAATCTCATATTAAATATATCTATGGAACCAATGCACCTAATTACTTGAGACACCAACATTTCGCGAGACATGTTTTTACAAACTTTTTCTCAGCACCTTAAAATTACTATTAAAATATTTAAAGACCAAGTAACATTTTTGAAGTAACAATACGTTTGCAAAGTAAAACAAGATAAAATTCTTTCACAAAATAGATTGTTTTGCCATTTTAAATGCGAATTATGGTCAATTTTATTGGTTTGAATGCCAATTAACACTAACAACGTTGTTGTTTAACTTTATCCTGAGATTGCCTGAAAAATAAATAGTACCAACTCACCAAAAATAAAAGAAATTCTTAAGGAAAATTTATTTCCCTAAACCAAAGATTAAAATTAAAAGAAGTGTTTGAAATGGCTATTTAGTACTTTCACAGTCATATTGTGTCTGAAGACAAATATTTAAAGAAGAAGAATAAACTGGCACCATAGTTAAAATAGATTTAGATTTTTTATGCTCATGTGTCTGGCCTTCCATTTTAGATCACTATCAAGTAACATTATTTTCAAAAGTGGGATTAAGTGCTGTCATATGGAAAATAATTTAATTTAATAGTAAGTGAATGAAAATTAAAAATGCCAAAATAAGTATTTTTGAAATAGAACTTGAAAATTCAAAAAATAGCATATTATCGTTTTATTCCACTTAAAAAAAATATTCACAGCACTTTAAAAAAATGACTAACAAATATAGCTTCAAAATGGAGATCAACAAATTTAAACCCAATGATTAATCATGACGCAAACTAGTTCTTTACATTGGTGCACCCACTCATTAGATAACAATATTTTATCCAGTTAAATATTTTGAAATATGATAAAATAATCATAAAATAATTTACTATACATTAAAAAAATTTTTTTTTTAATTTTCCATGGTTTAAAGTAGGAGGGGTAGCCAGCACACTTACCTTGGTGATACTGAAGTAGAAATTGTTTAGATAGAATACTATAAAACACACAAACACATTTTTAAGGACAAGCTTTCACTGTCACAGACAGCTTCATCAGTTCAGGAGAGCAGACCTGATGAAGCTGTCTGTGACAGTGAAAGCTTGTCCTTAAAAATGTGTTTGTGTGTTTTGTAATGTTCTATATAAACAATTTCTACTTCAGTATCACCAAGGTAAGTGTGCTGGCTATCCCTCCTAATTTACACTATGAATTAGCATAATGCTCAATTTCTCTTTTCCATGTAAATGTGATGCCTTTATTAAAACATATTAATATATGGACTCTATTACACATTATAGATAACATTCCAAAACAAAGAATAAATACTTTTAATTTTAATTGTGTTTAAAATATTGTTTCGGATTGTATAAAAATAAATTATTAAAAGTAATTAAATAGTGTGAGCAAACTTAAGTTTACATTATATTTAATGTAAAATATACCATATATTTAAAAAGCTCATCATTTATAACAAAACAGTGATCTTTTACGAATGTTGGCAATCCAAAACCTAAACATATGATTTCTCGATTGTCATTCGAGTAAAAAGCTATGCTGAACAGACTTTACTTTGGTGATTGACGTGTATGTGTGGTGTTAACATTTTTTAAGCTTTTTGTCTGGTAAAAACAGTTCAGTACAAGCTAGGTGGTGCATATTGTGTTTAAGAAGTATAATTTAAAAATAAATGGACTAGTTTGTAATAAGTATGCCTTCATTATGAAAATTGTAATTAAATAGTAATTAAATATTATATAAGGCAATTTTTTTAAATTCATTTTATTTAAATATTATAGTAGGTCAGGATTTGTTATCATTCTCAAATCCCCACCTTCCCCCAGAAAAAATATTTTTTTTACCTTTTATATCAAAATACAAGTTTATTTAATGAAATACATTAACTTTATTTACTACAAATCAAGATCTAACCTTTTATTTAGCGAGTTTTCACTCAACGAAATCCAGTTGTCTTATTACCACAAATCAGGGTTTTTACTAATTACTTGTTGATATATTACATAAGTTTTGTTAAAGTGTATTCCAACTGACTAGAATTATTTCTCTGTGTGTATTTCCTGGACAGAAAGTGTTTAGGAATCAATAATTACCACCCGCTACAGTGGCCAAGTGGTCTAAAGCGTCAATAACAAGTTAGACTGGCCTGTTGTAGACTGAGGCTCAAATCCAGGTCAAGTATACTGAAGGTGGTTTCTCCTAAGTGGTTTACCATTCTCCTTCTACGCAAATGTGGGTAGATCACCTCTAAAATTCTTCCTTCCTCACCCTTACACCATTAGAGTAAAAGCCAACCATATGTTAATCTTTAAGAAAATATTATTTTACGCTTTTGATAACTCTCTTGACTAAATATAGTTTTACGAAGCAAATAAACATAATTTCTACAAGGTTAGACATAAGGAACTGTAAATCAATGTTTGCAATTAAATACATTTTTTAAGGTGCTCCAAAAGGCTATTCACAAGGAAGTTAAAAGTATATTTACATTTATCTCACTTCAGGACACTTTTAAAGCTGTAGTTGCATTATTATATTTCATCATCATAATCATCATCATCACACTTGTTTTTATCTGTTCACATCTCTTTCTTTGATCTCCCATATAATTTTTTTTTACATCATCTCCATAGTTCTTCTTGGGATTCTTTCCTTTCTCCTTAATTATTGCATGTCCATACCATCTCACCTTTGCTTCCTCTACTATCTCATATATCCCCTATATCCCAATTCTTGCTTGGACAACTTAATTCCTAGTCCTATTTCTCTTTGTGACACTTCCTCACAAACTTCATTCCCCATGAACTCCACTTTCCTGGTCTTTGTTACATCCAATGTTTATGCTACATATGTAACTATGGGTCCGACACCTTAGCTCAGTCGGTAGCATGTCTGCCTACTGATTTAAGGGTTCTGGGTTCGATTCCCGGCGTGGCCGAAATTTTATCATTGATGAAAATATAAGTTTACCCTTTCACATTGATAAATTAACAGCCGGGGACTGAATGTTGTGCCTGTCCTAGTCTTATGTTAGATTATTAGACATTTGAAACTACAACAGGCCTAGCAAGCTGGTAGTGGAAAATATATGGTATGAATATAAAACTGACCCTGGCCACAGGCTGGAAACAGTAATGGAGGTAAAATGTAACTACGGGTACATAGTACACCCTATTTAACATTTTGTGCATATTTTGTTATATTTTCTATGTGCTTTTATGTGTCATGCTTTCGTGCCAGAGAGCTTACTATCATCAACATGGTATTTATAATCTGAAAAATTGCAATATTATTAATTTGAAGAGAAAATTGGACTGAGGGAGTAAACAATTTACCTTATCAATGATTGAACCCTCCTGCCAATGTGAAGTTAAAGCTTGTCCTATGAGATTGTGTGAATAACATGTTTTTCACCACAGGAGGCAACAAGCCATTGACTGCGTCAGAGCGCTGGAAAAGAAAAAAGGCTGGCCAGGAAGAGACTGATCAGAGCCCAGCAGACAAGGAGAAGGTTACGCAACTGACAGAGTTGGCCAATCGTGTGCTAACAGAGATGGGCAATATGGACATATATCAAGAGAGCTATGAATACATCTCTTCCATTGTAAGTCGCATGATTACATAGGATATTATTCCCGTTTCACTCTCTACCTCTCATACATTTAGGTGTACTACCACCTACCCTTGCACTGGTCTTCTCAATTTTCCTCTTAACTCTTAAATGAGATTGTTAAGTAATAACCTTTAGTTTAGTTTATCAGTAACCTGCTTTGGTGCTTTAATGGTCTAGCGTGAGCACTTTAAACTCATGGGCCGATTTTTTGCAGCCATACATAATTTTGACTAGAGGCAGAAATGAGTAAGGCCATCCACCCCTATTTTGGTAAAATTCCAGGAAGTGGTGAGGCCCCAGCCTCACTTTCTGGTAATGTCTCGAGTAGATGATGTGAGAACCTCAAACTTGTCAACCCACTTATCCTCTAAAGAGCGATAAATGGAGCATCTAAATAGGATGTCTCTATAAAAAAACTGTTTAGTGGCACGATAATGGTTCAGACGTCGACTGACATTGTCCTTCAATATAATGGCAATAACTATAATACCGCTGACTAACTTTGCTCATATACAGGTGAAGGTGGAACTACACGGATTCCTCATTGTTTGTGTTAGTGAATTTTTTCTATATTATCTAGCTTAAGACTGTTTAAGTGTTTCCTGTCCTTCCCCACCCTTACTAAACTTTTCCTTAACCTTGGAGGTAACAAGGACCTACATGGAACATTCTAGGCCTATTGTATAGTTATAGTTTGATGGGCTTAGCTTCTCGCCAAGTGTTGCTGGCGCAGCTCGGCACTGCCAGTTTAATCAGTCGTGTGCTGAGACTTGGTAATGTGTGGTGCGAAGTTCCTTGAACTTAAACAGTGAAGCGTTCCCAGGCTT
This sequence comes from Timema bartmani, assembly GCA_902151455.1. Classification (NCBI taxonomy): domain Eukaryota; kingdom Metazoa; phylum Arthropoda; class Insecta; order Phasmatodea; family Timematidae; genus Timema; species Timema bartmani. Next base: position 26,343 of record CABFWB010005497.1, on the reverse strand, counting down.
CCACATTCTTCTTAAGTTTGACTGATTCAATACAAGGTCCATACCATTCGGACAAGTAAAGTGATGGTAAGTCGCCTCTACCCATTTCCATTCCCATACAGTCAATTTGTTTCTGTGTTTGTAACACTGGTCTTCCATTAATCTGTTCTTTAGCGTGACTTTACACTACATATTTTGGTTCTCAGGGTTGGAGGACCAGTGTTTGAACACAGAAACACAACAGACTGTAGGAAACGAGAATGGGTGGAGGAAGAGGCAACTCACCTTCACTTAATCTTTCCCAATGGTGTAGGTCTTGTCTTGTTCAATCAATACACTTTAGAAGTATGTGAAGCCCAGGGATACTCCCATGCTTAAGTTCACGGAACTTAATCTCACACAACTATCACTACTGACTCACCACATCATAACTAAAATTGGCAGTGCCATAAACCCGCGCCAGCGACACTAAGCAGGAATTCTAAGCCTGCCAAATTATGATATACACAATACAATATGCCTACAATGTTCCTTGTTACCTCCAAGATTAAAACAAGTTTAAGGAAGATAGGGAAGAACAGGAAACAGTCTAACCTCACCAACATAGAAAAATTACACCAATACATGGGGACTGTATTCAATATAACATAATTTATCATTATTATAATAAGAGAGTGTAGAAACACTGTACAATAATGCTAAGTAATTGATAGTGAAGTAAACCAACTTGAAAGGATAGTTAGGTTAGGTCTTGATGGAAATACATATTTCTCTCTTGAGTTCTTCTCTTCTTTTCTTCTTAAACTATTACACTTTACACCTCTACATCTTTCTTTGTGTTTTATGTGTTTCCAATGTGTCTCTTCATATGATAAAGGAATATTTCCGAAAATTCAAAACAATGTGTAGATGTAGAAGTGTGAAGTGTAATAGTTTAAGAAGAAGAGAAGAAATAAAAGAAAAGTGTTTTTTTTACCTAGTCCTAACCTAACTAACCTTTCAGGTTGGCTTCCTTCACTATCAATTACTTTACATTATTGTGCAACATTTCTACACAGTCTTATATTTCCAAGCCATTAGACATTAATTCATTTTACTATATTTTAACATTATGACATGTTTAACTACCTAATTATTTTAACTCATTTTAATACATATTTATGTACTTTTTTGTGGGTTAACACTTAATAAAAATCACGGCTCTAATTATAAATTTCATACATTCAGTAAAGTGTTAAATTACTTGTTGGGGGTCTGGTTAAATTTCTTCTAAAAATATATTGAGGATGAATCACCAATAATAAGAGCTCTAAAAAAAAATCTACCCAAATAATGAAAAATATATATACATAATATCTATATAGTTTTAGAACTAAAATCTGATATTTTATCCAATCCTAGAATAATATTGAGTACTAGAAGATTTAAGGATCCCATTTCTATAAAAAAAATCAAAGAATCTAGTAGGGGAAATATTGTATGTGTATAAGTTTGTTCTCTAATGATGTGTGTTTGCCCATAAAGGTGGTCAATGCTGACAAGAAGTCAACACAGTCGAATAACAGAACTGAGGCAGTTACACTGGACATGTATGCTGATGATTTTGATGAAAAGGAAAAGGCAAGATTGTCTGAGATGACCCAAAAGGAGAACCAGGATCCTGACACTGCAGGGGGAAGCCGAGAGGGGGTAGGGGCTAGTCCTCCCACTACCGCAGGTACAATCCATTCCCCACTGGAGTGGTGGTAATCAGCTAGTAGAAAGTTTGTATTGCAAGCAAACCTTGGTTAGCAGTCATTAATATCTTCCCTTCTTGGTTTCTCTTTCATTTCTTGATAGTTTTCATAGCCAGTGTTTTATGAATCTTTACCTTGGTAGACCCCAAGCATTCTTTTCTTATATAGTCCCTACTATGATGGTATGAATACCATATCTACCCGAATCCAAACGAGCCCCAGTTTTTCAATGATTCTGGATGGATGTTTTTATAAGTGGTATTTATTTTATCATAAATGAATAAAATAATAATTATGGTAGACTTATTAGATAAAGATGTAAAATGTTACCTTTTGATGTAGGCCTAACCCATTCCTTAATCTATTATTTTAAGATGACCCTTAGATTATGAAGCTACAAATTTGGGAAAAAGCCTCGTTTTATATTCAGATAAATACGGTAACTTTGATGTCGCAATATGTGCCCAATAAATGTGTCCCTTCTTTTACACAGTTTCTGCCAGAGTTGTTTAATCTATGTGGACATAATTATTGTTTTCTTGGTAATATTATATTATTAATCAAAAGTGTTTGCAAGCACTACCAATACTACTTCACTTGCTCTTTGAATTCAAAATGGAGTAATCTAGTTTTTGTGTAAAGTGTATCCCGGGTCATTCCACCTCAATTCAACCAAAAAAAAAATGTTTTGACACCCATGGTCTCAGATTTTGATGAAACTTGGTATGCTCAATCCCTTCATGGTGGTAAGTAACCACCATTTTTTTTCCTCCTCTATTTCATCTGGTTTTCATTTTACAGACCTCTAAACTTTCACCGAGTTCTCGATTTTAAACATTTTCGAGGCCTTCTACGCAAGATACACTTCATTACCAAAAAATGTCCATCTCACTCCCAAATCAAACTATCTCTTTGAAATTTTCCAGCCTTATCAATGAAAGCATGAGGATTTCAGAAAAAAATATGTTAAGACTCTAAATGCCTGTTTTAGACCATTAAAAAATTAATAAAATAATTTTGAACTAGTTTTTTTTACTGAAAACATGGTTTACTAAAAACTCAATTATCAGAGTGAGGGAAAGGTATAACCTGTACGTATATTTTTTTTAAATGAGCCTAGAACTATGTTCTATCATACTCAGGAATATAATTGATGGCTTTTTTATTCCTTCTGCCAAATATAAGCTTATGTACCTTTTTTTTTCTACTATTTTGAGAAAATGGTTGACGATGACTATTTTTCAACTTTACCCAAAATCTAAGACTCCTATCATAAAATAGTACTGGAACAAACTTGTAGAGCTTAAAATTTTATATTATTTTGGTTCTTAGTGATTTTTTGTAGGGAGCACCAATTTTTTATAACTTGGGAATTTAAAAGACGGAAAACACAGGCTCTTAAAATAATTATATTTAATGATGTGTACATGTAAACAAGTAGTGAGTACTGGTACCATATTATAATATTAAATACACAAGTTAGGTACAATTTTTGACCTACCAGTCCATTTTATGTGTGTGTGAATGAATAATCACTGTTGACTCATGCATGAATCATCACTGTTGACTCATGCACGAGTCACCACCAGTCCACAGGTCACAATCATGCAATGGCTTGGCAGCCTCTCAGTTTGCTTCAGCTCTTCCTAGGGTGACCACTGTGTTGTGCTGCCTAAACTCAAATCTTTATTCATTATATTATAATCTAGTGATTTACAGTGATGATTTAAGTGTATGTAATTGTTTTAGGGAAAATGGAAGATATTAAGTGTAGTGTTGGGGAATTAACATCGACAGTGTGTCATAAATGTAGCTATGTATCAAAGAAAGGTATTGAACATGTAGCAGATCTAACTGAAGATAACAGAATTCTTTTGAAGTTTAGAACAGAAGCTACTGAAGACTTGGAGACTATTTGTCTGCACCATAAAAGTGTATTTTTGAGAAAGTTTGAATATCTTCAAAAAGTATGTTGTGATCCCCTCCGAAAGCACAAGAGACCTGTGAAAAAGTCACTTCGTTTGGTGACTGTACAGCAATATAAAAACTCATTAATGAAGGGATTCAAAGTAAAACCAGGGCAAAAGCTGTGTTCACAATGTAGAGCTATATTATTTAAAACTAAAAGTGCTGATAACCCCACTGAACCAGAGGATATTTTTTTACCTCTTGAAGAAGTGTCTGGTCTTGAGAAGAAAGAAACAAAAGAAAGGCTCAATTCATCTTTGACTGAGGTAGGTTGTTCTCCTTTAAAATTGCATTCCCTTGGTGAACATAGCAAGGCAGCTTATGGGAGGGAAAAGTTAGAAAAATTTCAGGCACATGTACGAGGCAAAATTGAAAAAGTTCTAGAGGTTGAGATTCCAACAAAAGAAACCAAAACAGAGAAGCTTGTGGAAGAGAAAGCAGCAGATATGGACAAGCTTGTCGAGATCATGAAAGATCAATTGAAATTCATTTCAAGGAAAAAGCAAATTCAACTACTAACCATTCCTGCTTCACTGACATGGACACGGAAAAAAATACAAGAAACATTTGGTGTGTCTGACTATGCTGTTCGTCAAGCTCAGAGACTTGTTAAGGAAAAGGGATTTTTAGCTGAACCATATCCTAGATGTGGGAAAAAACTTAAGCCTGAAACTGTCGATTTAGTGAGAAACTTTTATGAGAGTGATGAGCAGTCTAGGGTTATGCCTGGAATGAAAGATGTAGTGAGCATAGGAAATAAACAATACAAGAGAAAGCGATTGGTTTTGGGTAACCTTCATGAATTATATTTGAGTTTTAAGTCAGAGTTTCCTGATGTTAAGGTGGGTTTCTCCAAATTTTGCACTTTGCGACCAAAGTGGTGTGTTTTAGCCGGTGCCAGTGGCACCCATTCAGTATGTGTATGCACAATCCATCAAAATGTTATACTGCTCCTTCATGCTGCACAAATTGACAGCTATAAGGAGGTTATGAAGTTGTTAGTGTGTTGGGAAGCAAAGAGGGAATGCATGCTCAGGCACTGCAGTGAATGCCCCCCCAAAACAAATCTAGTGAGCTACTTACTGTCCAGATTTGAAGATTACGAGGAAAATGATACCATTGAATTCTCTCAATGGGTGTCGACTGACAGGACACAGATGATAAAAAGTTCATCAACACTTGATGATTTTATTGATGATTTAGCCAACAAGATTGAAAAACTGATTCCACACTCTTTCATAGCCAAGTCACAGTCTTCATTCTTAAAGAATTTAAAAGAAAATGCACCATCAGAAATAGCAATAATTTTGATGGACTTCAGTGAGAACTACTCTTTTACAATCCAGGATGAGGCCCAAGGGTATCATTGGACTTCTGATTCATGTACTATTCATCCTGTTGTAGTACATTGTAGGAACTCTGAAGGAGAAAAGATTGTTTCATCACACTGTGTCATATCAGATGACCTCAAGCATGACGTGAACATGGTTTATAAAACACAAGAAATAGTTGTGAATTTTCTGAAAGAAAACTTTCCACACATCAGAGAAATACATTATTTTAGTGATGGGTGTGCTGCACAGTACAAAAATAAGTACAACTTTCTCAACCTGTGTCTGCATGAGGAAGACTTCCAGCTGAAGGCACAATGGTCATTTTTTGCAACAAGCCACGGTAAATCAGAATGTGATGGGATTGGTGGGACAGCTAAACGTTTAGCTCGAAAGGAGAGTCTCCAGAGACCCCTCGAGAAGCAGATCACAACAACAGAAGCATTTTTCAATTTTTGTAAAACAAACATCACCAAAATCAGTTTCCACTTTATTGACAAAGACACAGTAGATTCAACCCGTTCTACTCTTGAAAACCGTTTCAAAGACTTACAGACACTTCCTGGTACTAGAAGTTTCCACAGCTTCAAGCCTCTAGATTCTGCAGGCACTATTATGGCTAAAAGGATCAGCGCCGATAAGGAACCCTCTCTCACATTCAACATGAAAAGCTCTCACCCATCATTTGTAGCAGCAGATGATTTGTACTCCGGGTGTTACATTGCATGTAAATACGACCACTTCTGGTATTTTGGAATGGTGTCTACGGTGAATAAAGAGGAAGGAGATATTGTTGTAAAGTTTCTTCATCCTAACGGACCTTCACCATCGTTCTCCTGGCCAAGGCATGAAGATAACTGCGCTATACCAGTTCCTCATGTGCTAGCTGTTGTTGACACCCCACAAACAACATCTGGAAGAACCTACCACTTCTCAATAAACTGCATGAGGTCAATGGAGGAAAAAATGACACATTTGGAGGCTATGTTACGCAAAAGAAACTGAGATTTAATCAACTGGAAGAACAAATAACTTGTGTAAGTAAACAATTTATTATATATGGTAACAGTAGGGGCCTACTCACTACTCACATGTACCCACCATTAAATTAGAACTATTTTAATAGCCCTTTTTTCCGCCTTTTAAATAGACAAATACTAAAAAGTGGTGCTCTCTAACAAAAAATCACCAAGAACCAAAATAATGTAAAATTGTAAGCTCTACAAGTTTGTTCCAGTACTATTTTATGATAGGAGTCTTATATTTTGTTTAAAGTTGAAAAATAGTCATCGTCAGCCACTTTCTCAAAATAACAGCTAAAAAAAGAGTGCATAAGCTTATATTTTGCGAAAGGGATGAAAAAGCCATCAATTATATTCCTGAGTATGATAGAACATAGTTCTAGGCTCATTTAAAAAAAATATACGTACAGGTTATACCTTTCCCTCACTCTGATAATTGAGTTTTTAGTAAACCATGTTTTCAGTAAAAAAAACTAGTTCAAAATTATTTTATTAATTTTTTAATGGTCTAAAACAGGCATTTAGAGTCTTAACATATTTTTTTCTGAAATCCTCATGCTTTCATTGATAAGGCTGGAAAATTTCAAAGAGATAGTTTGATTTGGGAGTGAGATGGACATTTTTTGGTAATGAAGTGTATCTTTCGTAGAAGGCCTCGAAAATGTTTAAAATCGAGAACTCGGTGAAAGTTTAGAGGTCTGTAAAATGAAAACCAGATGAAATAGAGGAGGAAAAAAAATGGTGGTTACTTACCACCATGAAGGGATTGAGCATACCAAGTTTCATCAAAATCTGAGACGATGGGTGTCATGGTCTGGTTGAACTGACATGGAATGACCCTCCCCTCTTTTTTTTTTGTTTGATAAAAATAGTAATACTAAAATAATACTCAATTTGGGTCATGATTTATTTTAAAATGTGTGTGTGACTACCTCTAATATAGAAGATAGAAGAAAGAAGATGTCACCTTTGTGCATTGGATTTTTTTCCACATTTTTCCTCTTTCGCTAGATGGGCTGCTTTCTTCATTAAATGTAGACCTATTAGTTTATTTTTTCGTTTATTTTTTCTTTTTCTTTATTTTTATCAATTTCCATTATTATAAAATCACTAAAGATTATTGTATAATTGGCTTTTTCGTAACTTAATGAAAGAACAATTTATATTAATACAACTTTTTTGTTTTTCAGTTGTGGCAACAAGAGATATTATAGTAGATGAAATAATAAATTAAAACTTTTATATTCACACGTGTATCTTATTATAACTGGCCACCAAAATAAATATGTTTTTATAACAAAGAAAAAAAGCCATAAAAAATATTAGTTTCAAGATAAATAATTTTTATTTTGTAAACAGGTGCGCATAAACACAACCAACTGAACATGTTTTATATGACTTCTTCAACTGTCCTTGTTTCATCTTGGTTCACCGTCTTGATTTTTGCAGCCTTTTAGAAACTTATTTTTAAATCATTTTTAAGGGAACCACAAATGCCACTTCCACAAAAAAGAAACATATTCTGAAAATTTAAAAATTACACCTGGACACGGGAATCAAACCTGTGTCCAGGTGTCGTTTTTCAATTTTCAGAATATGATATCTAGATGGTGTATTCCTCTCTAAAATTAATAACAGCTTCAGCTATTTGAGTCCAAAAAAGAAACATCCACATGGCTATTTCTAGGGTTGGGCCAACAGCTCTTTTGCTGGCCTGGCCGATGCCAATCATCTGTTGCTGATCTTGCCACTCACTGATGCATATCATTTGGTTGATTTTATATACACTACATTACTTTACATTGGCGAACTACTGTGTTGGCCCGAAAATAGGCTGCCCTCTAAATTTTCAACCACTTTCAGAGAAAAAACAATATTCCCACTTAAATATTATCAGTGTGTATTAAATCATTTGAAAAGAAAAATTATTTATAGGTAGGTGCCTACACTTAAAATTAAGTTACTTAAATATATAAAATCACTTTCAGAGAAAAAACCCACACTATTTACACTTAAAATGATGTTACTTGGAAATAAAAACGGAAGTTATTCATACTCAAAATTAAATCACTTGGGGGAAAAAAAGTTAAGTTATTCATACTAAAAATGAGATCACTTGGAAATTAAAAAATAATGACACACTTAAAATGTGATCAGTGAAAAAAATAGGCCAATAATGAAACACTTTGAGAGGAACGAAAAATTATTCATCACACACACTAAATTATTGTTCTCACAATATAATAAATGTCGACCAACATACTGAAACAAAATCTAACTCAAAATATTTAAGCTCCCTTTAACAAAAGGATATATTGCCAATAAAATGCGCTGAAGAAACTAATTTTATTCTGGCAGCCATTATGGCTCAAATATTGTACACACAAATAAGTCATTCTTCATTTATTTTTAAATAGCTTTGCCAACTGTCATGGTTCATCTATTTTTAAATAACTTTGCCAACTATCAAAGTTCATCTATTTTTAAAAACCGGTGGCTATTGACTTCGATATATTATATCAATTTAACAACATGCGTATTCTATAGGTACAAAATTGAATGTGTATTATCTAAGAGTGCGATTATAGGTCATATTATACTTTTATGAGAGCTGTTTCTTGGAAAAATTGCAGCTTATTTTCGAGCCAATATGGTAACTAAATTGGGGGCCCTAAGTGCAATCTGATTTCAGGGCCCCTATCCTTCTTATTTCCCGTGAACAAAACTTACACTACACAATCTGAAAAATTATAGTTTTCAATAAAGAAAAATTAAATTCAACTAAGTAAAAAATGTATTAATGAATAAGAAGAAAAATATAAGCACAAAATATTATATTACATAACAAGTAACACAATAATAGAAGTATATAATAGTACACTGTACAATAATGTAAAGTAATTGATAGTGAAGAAAGTCAGCCTGAAAGGATAGTTTGGTTAGACCTAGATAGAAAAACTCACTTCTCTCTTCGTTTCTTCTCTTCTCAAACTAAACTTCTCCAGTCACACATGTTTTTAAATTTTCGAAAATTTAAAAACATGTGTGACTGGAGAAGTGTAATAGTGTAATGGTTTTAAAAAAAATGAAGAGAGAAGTGTATTTTTCTATATAGACTAACCCAACAATCCTTTCAGGTTGGCTTTCTTCACTATCAATTACTTTACATTATTGTACAGTGTCTCTATACTATTATACATTTCCAAGCCATTAGGCACTAATTCATTTTATTATCAAAATAATAGAAGTCATATACTAACTAAATCGTATTAATTAAAATATGAATATAAAAATGTAGTAATCGGAACCTTCCTCCCTTTTATTTTGTGAATTTACTAATAATGTCTTCATATTCTAATAATTTAACTACATCATTTTCAATATACCTAACTGATAATGTGTTTAAACGCATGTGACTTAGTGAATTACATAAATAGTTTTTCTTGTGTTTCAATATCTAAAATTATCTTTCGCCACTTGCATTGCAAATCGGTGACGTTAAAAAAATCTTTAAGATTGTCTCCATGTTAAGAAATGTAGATTGAAGTCCTTCAATTAATACCGTATGTATTTCAACAGGATCTGACACTTTTTCTTCTCGAATATAGTCAATGATGTGATGAAGTTAATCTTTAAAATATTTTATTTTGATATTTTTTTCATATTTTATACTATTTTTTACACATTCATTAAATTCATCATCACTTATTTAAAAATTGAAAATCTTTTAAAATTTTGATGTACATTGCACTTCTATTATTCATTTCAGATATAAGTTTATTTCAAATTACCTTGTGAATGCGCATAGCAAAGTTTTCTTTAGCACTGAAATGTGTATCATTAAAGTATGTCTTGTTGATTTACAATTTATTCATTACTTTTTCATCTGGTCAATTTAATAGAGTAGGGAAGTATTGACTTTAAATGGGACAGTGCAGCTATTAGCATATAATATGATTTAGTTTGCTGGGCATAAGTAAGGAAGGTATGGTAAGAAATGCAGAAATTTTATTAGAGGCTAGTAAATAAATAGGTTTAGAAGTGAACGCTGAAAAGACCGAGTATATGATCACACAGAGAGCACTGATTGGGGACGATAATTTAGAGATTACCTTGAACAACTTATTATTTTACAGGGTATTGAGTTTAAATACTTAGAAACATATTAACTAGCAATTATTATTATTAATTATTATATTGGAAATCAGGTAAAGAATACAGTCTGGAAATGCATAGTATTATTCTGTCAGTAAGTTGTTAACATCTCGCCTGCTTTCAAGGAATGTAAAACTCAGAATATACAAAACAATAATTTTACAGGTTATTCTTTATGGGTGTGAAACGTGGTCTCTTACCTTACACAACGAGAACAAATTCAGGGTGTTCGAAAACATGTGCCCTGCAATCGCTGTAACTTAGTTGAATGTTTTGCAGGTAATGAAGTACTCTGGGAGTGGAAGCTGACCGAGCACAGTGTAGAAGTCCAGGGCCCCCATCCATCCTCCCAGATGAACACCTGGGTTGAAGACGGCAAGTTTTCTGAGCCTGTGTGGGTGCGTAGGCAAGGCCAGGGTGGATCTTTCTACTCCTCACGCAGAATTGACTTTGAACTGTACATGTGAAGTCTTCCTTCGTGCATGCCATTAAAATGTATCATAATTTAATGATGGGTCAGTTCTAAAGTTTTGCCAGTTCTTGTTTCACTTTTTATTTTCTAGGTTTATATAGTCATCCTTTTATCTCATTGACCAAGATTTACCATCTTTTCCTTGTTTATCTCATCTCTTGTATCAACTTAAGATCATCATTCTTGTCCATCCCTAATTAAAATGCTATTTCAAAATTTTGGTAGGTATTTTAGCTAAATAATAAAATTAAAATTATTTTTACAATTTGTGTTCTTTAATATGCTGTATTTTTATTTCACGATTTATTTTTTATAACCATTATTAATTTTGATTATAAACTTAATTAGACCAAATTTAATATATAAGAGCATATTTTAGTGCAGGGATCATCATTATTATTATTATAAACTGTTTCCATCCTGTGGCTGTCCCAGTTTAGTAAAATGCTTCCATCTTCATCTTCCTCCAGGAGTGCAGGATATATTCACGGATCTAATATTTCCCCAGAACATAACATTTCCATATAAATTTCCCCTAAAACCATAGTGAACAAAATAAAACAAAATTGAACATTTTATGGAGTCAGGGGGGGGGGGGGGCTAAAGATTCCAAACATAATTGTCAAAAAAATCCACATTAAAACTATTTCTACCCGTTCCNGATTAAAGATTACTACATCATTGTTCAGAAAATTCCAATTTAAACATATGTGTAGTCATACACTTAATTACATAGACAAAGGTTTACCTTATCCAAAATTTAATTATTTCCAAGAAATGGCAACCTTCCCATTTTCCTCTAAATTTTATCAATGACCTTTGACCTATTGTAGACCTTCAAGCAAGAACAAAAAGAATACCTAGTAAAGTGGTACTTTCTGTCCAAGGGTTACTATAGAAGACATGAAGCTTTATGGACAAGTGGGCCATTCCAAAAGATGAAAAAAAAGTGTCATACTTAATGTTTCTGTTGTGTAATTGGTTACCAATCACTGATATACACACTGCTTTACTGCATATTTTCATACAATTCTCCAGGACATAAAGGATTTCAGGAATGTGATGAAACACGCTTTCATTTGTGAATGCTTCCTTTATTACAGCACTCTCACAAATTATCAGGTTTGATTTAACTTCTATAGACTGTAGGTTTTTAAAAATCTGAGTTTGAAAGATTCTTTTTCAAGGTTTTACATTGAAAATCTACTACATCAGTAGTTTATGCACATCCACGATTTTCACTAACACAGGTTGTTAGTGTTCATAGTGACTTGAATTTGCTGCTCAGAAATTTTGTCTGAAACTGAAGTACTTATTAAATACTTGCTACTGAAACGTAGGCGAAGATTCTGGGAATGACTTGAGCCCTGGTCATCCTTATTTACCAATAAGCAGTAATAATAAAGGTGGTTTTCAAGGCATCCATCTCCTTATTGAGTGGTGGGAGTTTTTCTTCAGATTTTTTGTTCATTCTTCAATTCTCTCATCGTCTTGTTAACAAAGAAACTTAGCTTTGAAAACTTTCTCGATTCCAATGATAATTCTTTAACATCTTGCCTTGTCGTATGAGTGTCGTCTGCCACAGTTTTCAGAACTAGAATTTACTAACACAATGGTTGGACTTCTTTTTGCCTCAAATTTCCCCAGGACCTCTTTAATTTCCCTCAAACCTCGTTCGGACATATTTTGCACCTCTAGATTCCTCTATGTAGCATATAAAGTTGAAATGTTTGAATACCTATTCAATTATACATGTCAGTGTGGTAAACCTATGTTCAGTATTTGTCTTTGATCATTTATTTTTAGGTTGATTGAATACAATTAAGTGCCTAATATCTAAGAATTTAATTAAACCAGCTTATAGACACTGTCAAGTGTAAGTGCTGGAGATGGACCAACCTAGAAAACTCAATAGGTTAAATTTGGATAAAAATAGATTAACTTCTAAAATAAACTACTATTTACCACCTTCATTAGCATGTCTAATTGGCATAGCTAAAGTTGCATCAAATGAACCTTAAGAAAATACTACTTTTAGTTATTAATATCATGCTCATTAAACACAAACATTAACTTAGAATTATTGGTGTTGATGTTAAGTTCATCTTATAACTTAATACATTATTTATTCGATATAAGGCTAAATAATCATAATTAATATGTATGGTAAGGAAGGGGGATATTAAAAAAAAGTTGTTATTTTAATACATGAAAGAAGTTCATGGATGCAAACTTACACATTTTTAGCAATTACACACTATTCATATTCCTCTTATTCTTTTAACTCTTACTCAGGCCAACCACTTGAAATTAAGAGTACTTCAAACTTTAAAGCAGTTATAAAGTGCTAAGCCATCTAGTTTTCTAGTAATATACATTGTACATTATAGACTTGTGTTTATGTTGCAATAGCGATTACCAAAGAAACCAATGTACCACTTTTCTTTACCTATTCATTATTTTATGGTAATTTGCTATCTCAACAAAATAAAGTGCACTATTGTACAGTTATTGTTATGTTTGTTACAATAAAATAATAAATTTATAACCCAATTATGAGTTGACAACTTTCTATCATTATGTATTAAGGGTATGGCAGTGAAAATGGTGGTTTTGTATTACAAATATTTACGTATGTTTGGTTAAATATTTTCAAATCAAATAGTGAAAATTTTGAATTGAATATTTTTCAATTTAAATAGACTTTGGTTACAACTTGGTTTAACTTACTAGTATACATATTATTAATATGGTCAGCAAAATTTTGATTAAAGTAATGTATTCTCAGTAAATTCAAAACTTTAGTTGGAAAAAAAAAGTGTCAGCAAAATTATGCCATACTGCTGATGTGAATCAAAATAAATATAAAGAACATTGTAGACTAAAGCTATAAATTACTTCTAGTTGAACTTAATACCAACATATGAAACAATAATAGCACCAAAAAGTTTTAAGTAAACTAAGCTTGTGCCAATCCATGATTTTCTATTTCAAATTGAATCATAATCTTGGCAAACTAGCTTGACTTGATTCCAAATTGAATATCATGCTAAAAAAAATTTTTGGATCGAGCCCGAATCAAATATTCATTTTGAATATATTTTAAATTTAATCTTAAGTTGAATATTATAAGATGTTAAGATTTCTTAATACAACAAAGTGAAATAATCTTTTAAAATGGGGATAGTCATTTTATGGAAATTAGATACATTTTAGATTTATCAAAAAAATGAATTATGTAATCAATAACACTAAACTCAAAATATGAAACCTAAAAAAAAATTAGAAAATATTTTCAATATTAATTAAAATGTTGATTAATATTTACAAAAATGTTGTCCTAGATACTTGGATTTTTTGCTCTACACACCCCAAATAAAGAGTTTACTTTTTTAAATATGTACAAGCTATTACTCGCTTTTCAGTATTGCTATTCTTGTTTGTTGTTTGAAATATAAAAAAGTTTAGAATCGCTGATTTAAATTTTTCTCACATTCTCTATCACCTACTTGATTTGTTTATGACTTGGAAATCAATTTCTTTATTTGCTACTCCATAACTGATTTCTGGTCTGATTTTATTTATTTGAATATCTTTAAATATATAGTTTTTAACAAGTAATTTTATTTTAATTAAATAGTCTTTTGCATTTTAAAACAAGTGGTGAAAAGCGGTGTATGTGTTTAGTATTAGTGAAATATAGAATACTTTTGTTATCTTTAATAGGTCTTTGAGAATAAATTGTGCATGCACATCTCAACAGATGTATGGTACACACTAGAATCCTGTATGACTTCATTTAGGTATGATATAAAATATTTAAAATTAGATATATTTTAAATAAGGATAAAAGTTAACTTACAGTGATTGTAAAATATAGTATATTTATTTTGGATATTCATAATTGCATTGATAGGATATTTATTTAACTCGGCGATAAATTATATTTATATGGTGACCATGCTTATTTTAGAAATTAATTAAATTAAGATGGGTGCTCCAGAAAGGTAACATGTTTAGTAAAATAATTTTAGGATTATTATGCTTGCATTAAATACTTAGCTGTTTTACCAGTTTTCTCGAGTATGTGTTTGTTCCTACAATAGACTTAATCTTTGCCATAAGACAGTTGATGGAAAGAAGGTATGAATATGGGAAAGACTTACTAATAGTATTTATGGAAGTGGGGAAGGCATATGATAACATGGATAGAAATAAAGTTTGGAAAGCGACCGAGGAGGCAGAAGGGGAAAGAGAAGTGAAAATGAGGGTGAAAGGCATGTGGGAGGATAACAGGAGTTGTGTTAAGATGGAGAGTTGGAGGATGGAGTAGCTCCAAATAAAAAATGGAGTGAATCAGGGAAGTGCCCTTTCACCATTACTATTTATAATGTTAATGGAAATGGTCATGAACAAAGCGGCAGGAATACATGAAAGCTGTGATGTTTGCTGATGACTTGATGGTATGGGGGGAGAAAGAAGAGGAAGTAGAGGAACAACTACAAGAATGGAATGAGGAAGAGAAAGCGTGTGGAATGAACCTTAGCATGGTGAAGTGTGAAGTGATGGTAATGACAAGGAAGAGGGTAAGGCCTAATAAAATTATAAGGTTGGATGGAGTAGAGCTGAGAAAAGTATAGAACATAAAATATATTGGAAGCGGGATTTGAGGAGAAAGGTGGAAGTAGATAGGATTTAATGAGAAGAGGACACCAGGGAGATTAGGAAAGTGGAGGCCATGGAAATGAAGTTTGTGAGGAGCATGTTAGCTGTCATGAGGAGAAACAATATTAGGAATGAAGTTGTCCGGGAAAGAGTGGGGGATACAGGGAGTATATGAGATAGTAGAGGAAGCAATACTGAGATGGAATGAGCATGTAATTAGGATGGAAAAAGAGAAGGTGCCAAAGAAAATGTTGGAAATGAAGTTAGTGGGGAAAAGACTGTAGGGGAGGCCAGGAAAGAGATGAAAGAGCAGATAACAGAAAGTATTCAAGTGAGAGGAGGAGAATGGAAGAAATTAAAGTAGGAAGAGTGGTGGAAGGATAGAGGAAGATGGAGGCATTTTACTAAACTGACCCGGCCAAAGGCTGGAAACAGTTGATGATGTTTTACCAGTGAATACATTTTTAATTAGTATGAAATCTACCATTTTCTCTTGTAAAATCAATCAAAGTGAGATTATTAGTTAAAATAAAATCCAAACAAAGCCTCATGACTAACTCAAGAAACATTATAGAGAAAATAAATGACAATTTTTATAATGGTTTATTGTCTTTAAGACCATAGAAAGTTAAAATTATTCTAAAATATGAAAGATTAGAATTTTGAACTAAGCCCATTGAGTGAACCAAAGATTTATTCAGATTCCAAATTTGGAATCCACCATAAATCTCTCTAGTACTAAGATTTAAAAGCTTGAGTCGAATTCGAATCTTAGTAATTCAAAATTTCGAAGGTTCACACAAGCTTAAGAAGTCGACTTATTACTACTAAGACTGCACAAGCTTGGAATTGGACACTAGTGAACTCAGTCAGCAATACATACCAAAAGTGTCTGAATATTTGATTCATGGTCTAAGAGTTCCAAGTCTATACTGCTAACATAAATATCTTGTGATGATTTCTTGACAAAGGATATTTTATTTTAGTGAACAAAAAAAAAAGTAATGTGAATGTTTAAACTGACCGAAGTAAATGCATGGTAAAATTGAATAACCCTATATGTGTATTTCGGAATTTTAAAATGCACAAATAGTTCAAAATTTCAAAATTTATTACTCAAAATTTGAATAAAAATAATTCAGAAATAATTGATATTCGAAATTATCCAAATTGTCGAACTTTGTGTAAAACTCTTAGGAAGATTTTAAAACAAGTTTCCCAGTAATCTTGTAATGGAAAAAGTAAAAAATGTTGTAAATGGCTAATTTAACACTCTTTAATTAGACTAATTATCTATGTTAATAAAATGAAGAATGTGTGTCTGTGTGTTTGTCAGAGCATTGTGCGATATCTATCGCACGCATAGGTCTGAGATTATTATTATTTTTTAAATTAGTATCCCCTGTGCACGAACATGTGCATATCGATTCCAGAATTTTAAAATTTTGGATTAGATTTCTTAAATTAATCAAAAACAATAAGTTTTTTTTTCTGTTTGTTTGAAGCAAAGAAAATTGTAGCCAATGGTAACCACACAATCCATTGCAGGGTTACCCATTGAAACGTTGGGTACTTCTGCTAGTTTACATAAACTTAATACTGACAACTAGCTTATGATGTAAAGGTGCTGGACAAGCAAGAATTTATATTGCTATAGTTACTCACAAATATTTATTAGAATAATGATACTATTTGTTTTTAAAAAAATATTTTTTAAGTAGATACATGGGCTCAGTTATACTCTTTAAAAGGCTTATAATAAAATTGAACAATTTTAAAACAAATAATTTTTGCTAAAATGGTTGTAGCACATTAGCATCTTCAATCTTTGTAATGCCCAACAAACAATCACAGTAATACATCCACTATGGAGACATTTGTCTCCTCGCACCACCTTGATGTCATGAGGAAAAATATTTGGGTGGGGGGCTAGTACACCTTCAGTTGGTTCTTCTCATCAAAGCCAGCTGAGTGGCCTGCGTTTCTCACAATAAAGCTGGTGCAGTCAAAGTGCATTCGCCGTTCACCCCGGCGCACGAACAAGTGCGATGTTTGACCAAGAGATGCAGTGCAATGCAAGAAGGGTGTTGTCAAGGATGCTGTGCCATTAGTTGGAGACGTCCGCATCAGGTACTTATTGCTGTTCCGTGCCACTCTGCCAATAACACAGGGACAGTAATTAAAGCACAAAATTCTGGATAAAACCATATATACTTTTATTGTCGAAATAATATAGCAATAATTCCTACAAGATTTACCTTCTTGGTCTTTCTAAACGCAGCAGAAACATATTTAGAGAATTATTGAATGGACATTCTTAATAATAAATATAAAACAATAATATGGATGTGTACATAATAATGTTCATAAAATATTAATATTTACTATATTTTATTTAAATAAATTGTGTAACTACTCTTTACAGTCTACACTGTGACTGTATGTACTTGATTTTTCCTGTGCTTATTATTTATTTTAGTTAATAAATTTTGCACGCTTTTTTCTTTTCAGTGCAGACTTGTTACAAGTAATTTATGACAGCTAACTACTTACTCGCTCACATTGCTGTTCATTAAGAGTTTGTTTAGTTTAATTTCCAAAGTAAAAAGAGATAAGCTTCCCTTGCCATAACTTGCAGAACTTTTGGCACTCACAGAGAGGAACAAACATTATCGACTTTTTTTCAGCAGCTCAATAAAGAAAAATTATAATTTTTTAAAGTGTTAGCTGAGCTAACCTTGGCGCTCTTCCACTTGTGTATATATCTACCTAACCAGCCCATCAGGGGTCTGCGACACCCTCACGTTGTTGATAATCCAGTTCTCAATGCCCTCGTCACTGAGCCAATACTGGGACTCATCCAGGATTGTCTTAGCCTCTTGAATGTAAGGGGCCCCATGGCGAGACTCATTGTAGTACACTGACAGCGACAGGTCTTGACTCAGGTCCGAGAAGCTGTCCGTGGTAGTTCTAGTTCCTGCCGCATCTACCAGGTACACCAGTGCGCATTGGTCAGAAGTGAAGCTTACACCCTTGTACCACATCTTTGCGTATCTGGAGGAACATACTGCTATCCTCAATTTATAATGTAACTAACTACAAATTAAAGTCGAGATATGTTTAGAAAATAACTTTTATGTTTTATAACAGACATGTTTACTAAATTCCAAGACTTATTTGTCCAAAAGATTTTTTCAAACTAAGTCATAAAATATTTTAATAAAACTCATTATTTATAATATATTGAACTAAACTAGAGAAAATAAATGACTAATCATCTTAGTAAATAATTATACAATATATCTACTTAAGGTAAACCTATTTTCACTTTTTGAAATTTCTTATCACTTTTTGAGGTATTTTGTTATATGTATTTGGAAGAAGGCACAAGGTGGATAAAATAAGTTTTCTTTAAAGAGATATATTATATATTCATCATCCTTTACCATATTCCTTTTTCTCCCTTTCGTGTTTTTTTGTTTTCTCTTTTAGGAAGGTGCATTGCGCGTTTCACACTCCTTGCTGATGAGCTCCAACAGAATGAAACCTAGTTCGAGGGATTGAGTGGTAAAGACAAATTTTCTTCAAGACGAAAGCGATTACCGCTTTGTCCAGTGGCAGCAATGTAAAGTGTGAACTGTGTTTTTATTTTCATTGTAAAAACCATATTGTGTTTGTTCCTTTTATATGTTTCTATCCACCTTTCCTGTACTTTCTACCAAATATGTATAGGCATCTATGAAGTTATTTTTAAATTGATGAGGCTGATATGGTGGTTTGTATTACCGACTCGCTGACTAAAGAGGTAGAGGATTAGCCCTAAATGAGTGAGCTTGCAACTATTTAATCATGTCATGGTTATAAATCATTTCATTGGGGTAATATTGGTGCATTTACTTAAAAATCGGCGCCAGGAATCAAATCACACTTTGTGACAGTTTATTCATGTTAAAGAATTTGTGTTGGAAGCATTTAATTATTTGTTTCTTTCAACTTATTCTTAGTAGCGTTCTCTGAGTTGTTTGGCTGAAAATGGAATGGATGGCTGGTTCTTATTATCTAAGTTGATAAAATATCTATGACTGTGGTGTGAAAGGGAGGGAAACATACTGCATAAGAATCGGCAATGTGTCTTATTCTTTCTCCCTTTACCCTCCAAGCCAATCACGGATCTAAAAGTTTACTAAGCCCAATTAATACTGTTTTTCCTTAATCTTAGCTACCTACCTCAATAAATGTATTCCTTAACAAAAATAATTTCGCTCCTAAACAGCCCTTTATACAGAACTCCTACATTTCAACTGATTACCTATCATTCCTAAGGAAGAAAAATAAAATCCTTTTTCAGAAACACCCTAATTACTCATAATATTGTAATCAATATTCCACACCTCACCAAGGTAATATTATCACAGCTCATTTTATCTGTGTCAGGGTTATTCTTCATACTTAATCACAGGGGATGAGTGTTTGTGTGTTTCTGTGAATTCAACCATAGATTCACAAACCAAAATCACCCCAAACTTCCAACTAGGGCAAAAACATAAAAACGACCGGGAACGTACTGGTGAAGAATGTTTTTGGGGTGTTAAAACCTCTCCCAAAATTATTATTAATGATTTACACTGGATTCTGGTTAATTAGGGCAGCCGTTTATTTGGGACAAAATTTGAAGAACAGAAACAAAACAAGTATCTAGCCTGAATTTTCTGCATAATTGGGACAGTGAAAATCGTGATTGAACAACAAAATGTGTGTAGATAACACACACAATTGTAACAGGGCCAGTTTCATAGTCGGTCTTAGTAAGCCTCAAGTGCGATGTTATACCTAATACAAGACAATAACTACCTAGGCCGGAATAGAATGGGCAAGTTTCATATGCGAAATTCTGATGTAGGTAAGTGTTGTCCTGTATTTGGTAAAACACCGGCCTTGAGTCGTACTAAGCTTATGAAACTGGCCCCATTTGCCAGCAACCGAGTTAATTATTGCGAAGTTGCACTGTAGTGTGGTTGTGTTGCGATTGTTCTTTGTCATAATATTCGGATTACCGATCACCTTCAACGCCACCACCAAGATGAAAATAATTAGGATTATGAAGAAACGATTACTGAACAAATTTCAGCAAAACACTCAGACGCCAGCAGAAGGCCAAGAAAATGATGATGATATACCTAAGCGAGTGACTAACCAGGATGCCAGGAAATATATGGCTGAATTTAGATGCTATTTATGCATAAAGACACCGAAGGCGGTCCTTTATCAGCATTAGATACCTGCGCTGATTTTGCTCATTTGTAGTCCATGAAGAGAACATATCAGTGCACACTTGATAATTTTTTCAAAGTCAGAACCTAGAGGCAGATGGGAGGGTAGCATTTGGATAGATCTGAGAGAGATAGGATGTAATGAGATAGACTGGATAGAATTAGCTCAAGATAGAGATAGGTGGTATACTTTTGTAGGTGCGGCAATGAACTTTCGAGTTCCTAATGCAATAGAGTAAGTAAGTAAGAAACCTAAATAGTGTGGAACCTTTGCTTGGTAGAGTCATTATTTTGACTGTATCTTCATTTTAAATATATACACTATATGTTTGTTTGTTTTTAGCTTTAATCATTTTTAAGTGCATTCTTTATACCAATATAAAGTGTGCTTTCTTTAAATACCACACTCCTTTTATTTCATGCATAGGTACCTGTTTTTGCTCCGTTTGAATGTGTTTTTCAGCTCATTGGTTAACATTTTGCTTAATTGGGGCATCCACTTAATTGGGCCAACGTGATCAAGTCTTGATATATACCATTTAACCGTATTTTCTAATTCCCCTTCAATTCCTTGGCTAGTAGCTTACTGAAGAGTCTTATTAAGTTCAAAACACCTAAAACACCGTTTATGTTTAAAATCGTTACATTACTTCAACATGGATCATCATCATGCACATTTTCCTGCCATTGGCAAGGTCTGTCTCGAATATAAGCCTCTCCATTTACTTCCATCCGCCCACCACCTTTCTTCCTCCACACTCCCTTTATCCACCTGTCCCTGGGTCTTCCTCCTGGCCTCCTGCCCGACACCTCCTTGGAATCCTCCCCTCTTCCATCTCTATCCTATCCTGCAGGAGTTCCTCCTTCACTCTCTTTCACCCTTTCATTCATTGATTAAATGTAATATTTGTTGCCATACGTTATAGGCAAAGGCGTAACTAGAGTACATAGGGGTTGATGGCGTCAGGGCAAATAAAATAATTTCGCCCCTTTGAAATTATTAATTAAAATGTTGATCAGAGGCGGCTCTACCATAAGGCAAACTAGGCGACCACCTAGGGCCCTGCGCCACGATTTAATGATTGAGTAAGAACTTAATGAAGTTTACAGTGCTCGATGAAAAAAATATTTATTATGTTCATGTAAAATCACCTAATTACTGTAGCATTCTTTTTCATAGTATTTTATTAAGTGATATAAAAGGAAAACTTTTTTTTTGTAGCTCCAAATATTATTTGTTTCAATTTTTTCCAAAGAAATATTGTAAAAATCCTCAAACCCTATAATTTTTTCCCCCTCATCATTTACTAACGTTATGTTGCTCTGAGGTTATATGGCTACATTTTTTTCCTTTTAGTTCTTATAGCCAGATAAATATTCAGATTTAGACTAATTAGCGCAGTCTTGGGTTATATTAATTTATTTGGGGGAGGCCGGGGTGCTCGCAAATGACCCCGCCTACAACCTCACATACCCTAGAGCCCCCTCTGTTGATAATTATTATTTTGCTACTCATACTCGCAACCCGTTATTAATACTGGCTACAAAATAGAAAAAAAAAACTGTTATTGTTTGAAAAATGAAACTTATATTGTTACTAATACTGGCGCCTAGGGCACGTGTCCCACCCTAGTAGAGCTTGGCAAGTACGTACTTGTTGTTCCCCTGAACATCGTGAGCAAGTATCTCCACTCGACTGCCGTACTGGTAGATGCGGCCATTGGGGTGCAGGAGTGCTGCTGAAGATCCGCTCTCGTTCAAGGACAGCACGATGTTGTTCTGCAACACACATGACCTCCTGCTGTTGAGTCAACAAGAGGACAAGGCTGCAAGATAAACTCACCCTGTTGAGCAGGGGTGGATTTACGTGCAGCTTCTTTTCGGGGTCTTATGTATATTGGTACTCGACGACGGCAAAATATTTCTAGTCCAGTGTGTCAGGGGCAGTTTTCAGATGAATTCAGCAAGAAAGCATGGCTTAGGGGTGAAGTCCCCCAACCAAGAGGGATTTTTTTAAATTTGAATACTTCCAGAAGCTATTTTTAGTTTTTTATTATGTAGATGAGAGTTCAAAAATAACTTCTCCCAGCCCGCTTCGGTGGCCGCATCCTCTAACGTGCTACTCTCGGGTTGACCTAGACTGCCAAAGACAGGGAGGTCGGGGTTCGATCCCAGTCGGGTGCATTAAGGGCAGGTTTTCCTAAGCGATTTTCCACTCCCCCTCCACGCAAACGCGGGTGCATTTAATCTAAATTAAACCTTCCCAATCCCTAGCATATAAGTGTAATTAGAACATAGGCGTATAACCCGAATGGGTAGTAGGAACCAGTGCTAAAAAAACTTTTACACACAAAAATGTAATGCAAATTAAATGCCTCTATAATTATTTGGTGGTGTTAGTTTTTATGGCAATTGGGTTTCGGTACATTCTTCCCGCACAAGCCCGTGTTTTGTTTTTTTTGTTAGAAAACATTTGATGCCTTTATAACAGTGGTTGCCAAGAAATTTGTTTCATTGTTTTGTGCGCTACCAAACACACTGGGTGTTATTGTATCTTGTACAGAAGGTTTGCCATCACACCTTTGTTTAATCGAGGGATGAGCTCTTTGACTTGGATTTGTAACTGGAATGGAAATAATGTAGAAAAGTGAAGGCATGTTTTACTAAAATACACCTTTTAATACTTGAAAACACAAGGTCTATTAATTTTTTAAACAAAATTATGACCAAATATATTTATTTTTAAGCATGTTATGTAGTTTACTGAGAAGAGTGGATTTCTTTTTATAGTTAAGAATGTTTTAAATTGTGGTAGGCCTAAATAACTTTTCACTCACAATTTATTGCGTTTATCAAAATGTTCATCTGTAAACCTACTTCTTTGTTTGTTTTTTAATCGTCTGCAGCTGAAAATGATGACTCACACAAGTTGATACTAGAACAACGCCTTCACTCGGAGGGAAACACGAAACAAAATTGGGTGGCTTTCTTTCCTTCGAAAAAAGAGGCCACATATTCAACATTAAGTTGCTTTGAAAAGCGTACATAAATCTTTTGTGCAATTAACATTTTAATGTGTGCAAAGCTCGAGTGCTTGTGGATGTCATAGCTTGATTTCATCAGGTGAAAAAGCACAGAGTTATACAAATTAAATATATTATTTATAATGAGCTTTAAGTGGGTGAAGACATTACTCGCTTCCTCGCAGTATCTCCTGGGAAATGTTTTTCTAAACGGATAAACGAGTAACACATAATAAAAAATAAATACTTAGCAACGCGTCTTACTACCCGTTCGGTTTATACGCTTAAGTAGATTGCTATTTACGCTAATGAGTTAGGAATTGGGAAGGTTGAATATAGAGGACGTGACCCCGCATTTGCGTGGAAGGAGAGTGGAAAACCATTTAGAAAACACTACCCTCAGTTCACCCGAATGAGATTTGAACCTCGATCTCCTCGTACTCGGCAGTCTAGCTTAACACGAAACCAGCGCGTTAGCTAACTACGCCACCGAGGCGAATTAACACATAATAGTAGTATTTATATTATATTAAAACATGTATAGTAATTAGTTTAGCAGGCTTAAGATAGCTATTTTGTAATAATTGTTTATAATATAGGCATAAGGAATAATAGGGTAGGTTTTCTGAGGGGGGAAAGGAGTAGTGAAGAGGTGGGGGGAAGGGGTTGATGTCACCCATGATAGCATCCAAGACATAGACGGGTCTACAACACATTTCAAGACCGATCAATAGCCGTATCAATTATCAAAGATATACGCACATGTGAAAAAATGATTCCTGGAAAGCTCAGTGGTATAGCATTGTCGTGCTATGCCAAGGGAGGGTCCCGGGTTGAATTCCCACGTCCAGGTGTCATATTTCAAATTAAAGAATAAGCTCTCTGTGTGTCTACGAACCTATTGCGTGTTCCTGCGGTTACCTTGAAGTTGATGATGCGCACTGCTCGGTCGATGGTGAGGTCCACCCTGACCCGGTGTGGGAGACGCAAACAGATGGTGCCGTGAGGTGTAACCACCGCGGCACCAGGCACTATCTCCTGGTTGTCGTGGTCCCTCCAACTGTCCTGCTGCAACACCACCAATAACCAACCTCCTTAACAAAGTCAGGAACTGTAGAAAAGACGAGCTAGGACTTGTTTCTTGACATTTCTGGGCCAGCCAGTCTTTTTATTTATCACCGCGTCTTACTACCCGTTCCAGTTATACGCTTAAGTACTAATTACGCTAATGGACCAGGAATTGGGAAGGTTGAATTTATAGGAAGTGAACACGCATTTGCGTGGAGGGAGGGTGGAAAACCATTTAGAAAAAACCACCCCAAGCTAACCCAAGCGAGATTCGAACCTCGATCTCCCGGTCCTCAGCAGTCTAGCCCAACATGAAACTAGCGCGTCAGCTAACTACGCCACCGAGGTGGGTGCCAGCCAGTCTTAAATCCCTGGGGAGAGACGTAGAAGGTATGCCTTAATTTGATTATTAAAGGATATTTGGAGCACCTTTTGGAAAATATAAACATATATTTGTGTTCAACATTGACAGCATTTTAGTATATTAAGTAATCGGCCCCGTGGTGTAGTAGTCAGTGCAGCTGGCTACGAGTTTAGGAGTCCCGGTTTCAATTCCCGGCTGGTACCTTGGATATTTTTTCCTTGAGGGGAACATTCCCAACGGTCACCAGGATTTGGCTAACTAGGCTTAAGTTAGGTTTAAGTGTTTCCACTGGATTACATCATCACCCCATCTAATCGGGACATGGAAAGAGCCTCCACGGAAAGAATGTAGTATTAGTAAATTCAGGCGTCTCCTGGAAAACGGAACATTAGTACTGTACTGACTAATCTGTCCGCAAACTGGGCTACGAGTGATGTAGCCCAGACGCACAATATTATATTAGTGAATTAGGTATATCGGTGTTATTTCAGAGTTATTGATATCTATCAAAAGTGATAGTTTCAGATCACATAACTATACGTATGAAGACGTGAAATAAATCTAGTAACTTTTTCTAGCTTTTATAAGTGTCCATTTGTTAGAATATTGAGGTTTAGCTGTCGTTAAAATGTCCCGTTGTTCACTCTCGTCTTAATAAATTAGCTCTAGTGTAGGCTAAGCCAACAAATGCTATAACAGATGTGATAGCATAGTTAGAACCAGGAGTCAAGAAAACATAAGTAGGAATGTGTGAGAAATACTTGTAGCTGGCCATGCTGGTGTGATTTTACATTTAACACATTTAGCAAATGAATGAATTTATTTTGTTTTATTTAATTCTGTATTATTTCAAATTGCTATAATTTATTTTACAAATTGGGGACAAAATCTGGAACGCCCAGGACGTTGGTGATATTTTGGCGACTGTCGCCGAAAAGAGGGAAGGAAGCTTGGGAGTCGTCAAAGCAACTGTAACTATATATTTTCCACAAACATGATTTACCAGGCAGGATGGAAGTAAGCGTAGTAACTTCGATTGTACACAATTTAAATAACCCAACAAAAATCCGTTTCTCAATTAGATATGGAGTCAGTCATAGGTAGTGTGATAGCGGCCTTGCGCTTGGGTGCCTCTCTTATCGTGAATATAAAGCAGTTTCAAGAAGATTTCTTAGCGCAGTGTTGCTTTATCTAGGTGTTAGCCATTTCATCACTTGGAATAGAGCTGTTAAGATGCAGGGACTATGTCTGGGTGTTGGCCATCTCGTCACTTGTAATAGAGCTGGTAAG
>CABFWB010005496.1:33128-44194 GCA_902151455.1 Timema bartmani | reverse complement strand
ATTAAAAAAATTTAAAAAAAAAGTTTGAAGGACATAACTAAGTTAAAAACTTGTAACTCATTTCTAATAAGTTGATATAGGCTAATATAGTAACAGTTTCAAAAAATATCCAAATATTAAACCACAAGTCAAAGATCACTGGGTTCTGGCGAAGGCGAGTGAGCCCAGATAGAACACAGAAGAAATAATGAGGGATGTGAGTAGCCCTGATTCGTCACACAGCAGCACAATCAATAACACCTTTGACTCACTTATTGAGTACAAACAATCCCTCAGCTTGTTTTCTATTATTAACAGTCTAATAATGTTGAAAATCAACATCCGTGACATAAAATATTAAATGGTTGACTTAAAGCACATGTTAGCAGGGCTAGGCTATTTTCATCCATAATTGTGGTTTTTGGAACATGGTCATATGATACAGATATTGGCACTGCCCTTTTATAGCTTTTCTGGTTACACCAATTATTTTGCTTGCTAGGAACGAAGGTACCATACATGGGAGGCCTGAAAACGTACGTACAATCTCACCTAATCCGCAATGTTATAAACATGGTAAGCAATGAATCCATTTTTGTTGAATTAAACAATATGGGCAAATAAAATAAAAAGAAAGTGATTATTACAGACTTCCCCGGTGTAACTTGATAAACTTCCTAAAAGCCTTAGACAATGATATGGCTGCCTGCAAACGTATGCCCTTTTTTTTTTGTGAGTGTAATGTAAATGTCAACATGAACACTGATAACGTCAGCATGTACCAACTAACTTACCTAACAAACAGTTTCAACTTACATAACACATACCCACCACGTGTAACAGACTCCTCTGCCACAATAATTGAGAAATTGCTCTCACACACTAATACTATTAAATTCGACAAGTTAACCATTAACAACTTTTGATCATATTATTCAAATAAAAACAGTAGAAACAACCACAGTAAACTATGATATATATTCTTAAAAAAAACTATAAAAACACTTGCATACAGACTAACGAAACAATAATTATGTAAAACAAATTGGTTGATAATGTAACATACACTAATAACCCCAACACTACACTTTTGAACTTTTCTTTATAATTTACCTTAAATCTCACAAAGGTAATCAAGTTGTTAGATAGATAGATCATTATAGTTATCGAACTCTCATTATAATATGTCTTATTAATTTTATTCTCAAACCAATATTCAAGCCAATAGCCAACTTTAAATATATTGTCGCCTTAGCAGAATGTAAATAACATAGGTAATAGCTACATATTTTAATAGGCCTATATCAAAGCTTTACTTGATTTTTACACTATTACCTGTGAAACTGAATTTATATCCTTTAGTGTAAATGTTTATTCATAGGTTATAGACTTGTATGTTACAATATATTTAAAGTTGGCTATTAGCTTGTTTTAGAAACAATTTTATATTGCAAATTCGATAGCTATTATGAATAAGGTAGCTTAAAACTCAATTACATTTCTTGGAAAGACCAACTTTGTGTAGTAGTCTTACATTCAAACGATCATTTAGGACTTTAGGTCATAGGCTTATAGGAAGTATTTCTGTTTTACAATATATTTAAAGTTGGCACTTAGCTTGTATATTGGCTTCAGAATCCATATTATATTGAACGTTCAGTAACTATGATGAAATAAGGTAGAGAAAAAATGGATAGCAATAATTGTTCGAATAATAAACTTTGTATAAAGTCTTACGTTCAAACGATAATTTAGGTTATATGCTTGTAGGAAGTATTACTATATTAGTCTACATCAACTTATTTAAAGAAATAAGTCACGAGTGTCAAAATTAGTAATAATCTTCAAACCTTTTATAAAGACATTTATTTCATTTAACAAACCATACATGGACAAATCGCATTATATTCATACAAATTAGCAAACGATGTCAAAATGCCACACTTCCTTGTATGTGTGTGAGAGAGAAAGAGGTACCCAAAATTTTCTTTCTCTCTTGCATAATGATATGCAGACAACAGCTCGAAAATTTCAGCCACAAATGTCCATCCACTTATATTATATAAACTATATATACACACCATAGACAAAACAATATCAAACACCAATCTCGTGGCCATCAAGGCAGGTAGCTTTAAGTGTAATATAATGTTTGAAAAGTTAAACTATTTAATTGTGACCATATATAAACACTATGTGGAGTGGCGAATGTGATGATAATTTTTGGGTAAGCTGAGTCATGAACACTCAGGACACACTAAACGATGTCCAGAATGGGATTTTTATGAAGTTAAGAAATGCAGTACTGGCAGACTACTACTACTACTACTACTACTACTACTACTACTACTACTATTAATAATAATAATAATAATACCATTCTTTTATTTTTTACTATACCTTCTGTGAAATATATAATTTTGGTCTTGCTATTTTTCCTTTTAAATGTATTTTAAGTTCAAAAGACAAAACCTCGGCCTGGATTCACTAACAGAAGAAAATAGTTGCGCTGGCGCAAGTTTGAAAGATGTACCCAAATCTTTATTCACTAAAAGAATCAGGCACAATTTGAAAGCAAAATTGCGCCTTTTATTTGCCACCACTCAAGAGAAGCCGCAACTATTAAAATCATGATTGTCACTTCAATCAATTTAAATGGTTCCATATTATCGTTATGGCTTAAAATGCATTAATTAGTTAACTGTACTCCAATTAATAATAAAGAAATGAAATTAACATACGTCTGTCAAGCACAAAATTTGTTTCAATTTAGACAGTGGTAACAAAGCAATTACATGCCTTTTATTGTTGATATTTTACATTCAAACAACGCCATGGTATTTCTTGCATTATTACAAAACAAAACATCAAACAAAACCACGAACTGTGTAATCTTTGTCTAGATCCAAAGAGGTTTGTATTCCTCCAAGTCCAAAGACATCCCCTCACTAAATATGGCGGTTAGTGTAGCTTTAAAATAAGTTTTAAAGTTTCCATAAATGTTTTATTAATGAAACTTAAGCTTTAAACTAATAATTTTAATAAATACTAAATAATGAACTAACAATGTTTTTGTAAAGCACCCAGAAAGAGGCCACTTCTAATCGTGCTGCAAGTTTATAAGAAAAATGTTTAGAAATCTTTGTATATGCTGTCATTTTCACTAGAAATTTAAAATAAAGTAGCCTTGACTTTGAAAGTAAATTCTTCACAAGGATTGGTTGAAAAGAGCGCAATTGATGACGTGTATGGTGACATCACCATAATCTTGCCACCAGTTTGCACCTTGTTTAGTGAATACGGAAATGGAGCAAATAATAAGGCGCATCTTTGGGCGTATCTTGGGTGCAAAGTTGCGCCATTTCTAGACTTGCACCGGAGTAGAATTGCACTCGTTAGTGAATCCCGGCCCAGTAGAATTATTTAACAAAAATTCAACTGAACCCAAAGCGTCATTGTTGATGTTTACAGCACCTCCCATATTTTTCTACGGTACATACACCAAATCATAAAACTTTACTGATATATATTATAATAGGAAATTTACAACAACTCAATAAAATAATAAAATTCAAGTTACACTCACAAAACTAAACTAATCTACACTGAAATAAACCTTTGAAACAAACTATATATGCTCATAATGTAACACTCACGAGTCGGGGATAGCAGGCTTACTGGTCGCCTTCATTGGCTGAGATGAACAAATGTACGGGCATTACCCTCCATTCCATTAATTGATTTTCCACAGATTTTAAAACTTTTTATCATATTAATTTGCATAAAACAAATCAAGTAAAAAGCGTTGAGTATGGAATAAGAGTTGTATTGTAGAATGTTCAAATCAATATAAAAACTGAAATACATAATAAATATTCTACAACTTTTATTATGGTTTGTGGGATGGATAAAAACGGAATAAGTGGGTCGAAGCAGTCAACAAAAAAATTGAATAAATTCAACATAATTTTATTCACACGAATCCTAACTCGTTCTCAAAGTTGAGTAAAGCCAAGAACTAGATCTCAAAAACCAATAAATTTCAATTTTTCTTTCGTTTAGACTAAAACTCTGTTCATTTTAACTTTTGTAGTGTCCATAGGACATAATCTAGTTACCAGGGTGACTATACATTTTATTGTTTACTATTAGCTGTAACATTCCAAAACCTCACAATTTTTACGAGTGATTTCCAACCTAGGTGTCACGGCGTTAATCCGAAGTTTTGTGAAGACTATAATCATAATACTGTATTTACTCTTTTAAGAGATTTTGATGATTATAGTAAAGTTCAAAATCCAAATAGAAACAGAATATTTTGGTTATCTTACTCTGACTGCGTGTTTTATGTTTACCGACACAGTTAACTGCAGCAGCCTCGTATTTGGGTGATTAGCACGGCCATCTCTCGCTTTGTTCAAATGCAGTATATCTGCCAAACTCGTCATTCTCTTCTGTGAGCTCTCGTTCGCTTTCGTATATAAAAGCCGACTGTTAGCGTAGCTGAATCAACCTGGTTGCCTGAGTGGTCAACCACCGATTGTGCACAGCGTGTGCTAATCTGGCAAGCTTGCGACATTGTCTTATTGTAGTTTTTATTTCTGTGTGTTTACATAAGTTTCCTTCCCTTCTTTGTTCACAAAAGTGCATGTGAATTACAGTATAGTTAATAGCGACATGCAAGGCCGTAGTCAGGGGGGGGTTTTCGGGGTTCAAACCCCCCCCAAAATTTTATGAAAAAAATATATATGGCCTTATTTATGGTTCAAACAATATCAAAATTAAGGTACAAGTACAAATTAGGGGGCTGTGTTACCATAAAAAGCACTTCAGAGAGCTTCTAGAGGTGTTTAATATTTAGAATTGTTCCTATTTTTCGGCGGTTAGGGAGTTATGTTGCCATAAAGAAACACTTTAGAGAACTTCTAGAGCTGTTTAATATCTGGAATTTGTCCTAGCCTTCGGCAGTTAATGGGTTATGTTACCATAAAAAACACTTAAGAGAGCTTCTAGAGCCGTTTAATAATTAGAATTTGTCCTAGCCTCCGATAGTTATGGGGTAGTGTTGTCATAAAAACACTTCAGATAGCTTCTAGAACAGTTTTTTATTTAGAATTTTTTCTAGCCTCCGTCAATTGGGGGATGGGCACACCAAACCCCCCCTGAAATTATTGGCTGGCTACGGCCTTGGCGACATGGATAAATTCCTAAAAAGAAGTTCCACTAGTTGCAGCAGGGGAGAACCTGATAAGAAAATAAAAGTAAGAACAAAATTGAAAATTTTTTAGTTCGGGTTCACTAGTGTTGAATAAGATGGCGAGGAGAGATCCTTGTGCTTGCTGTGTTTGTATGTTTTATCTTCAGAGATTATGAAACCAAACAAGCTGAAGCGACACCTGGAATCAAAACACAGCCAGTATGCAGAAAACCCGTGTGCCATTTTTTTTTAAAAAATTGGAAGAATATTCTATACAGACCAAATCAATGATAAAAATGACAAGTATTCTTACCAAGGGACTTATAGCATCATACAAATTTTCGTATATGATCGCAAAATGTAATAAGTTTCATTCTGTTGGAGAGACACTCGTTTTGCCTGCTGCTGTCAATCATTGAAATAAATTTTGACAAAGCGTCTATGGATCTAGTACAAAAGATCCCTCTGGCAGGTAACACGGTGGGAATACGGAAATCTGACATGGAGCAATACATACAAGAACAACTGATTGAAGCTTTGAAACTGTCAAAATTTGCAATACAGGTCGATGAAGCCACTGATTCAGTGAAAGATGCTCACCTTATAGCTTATGTTCGGTACATCAATAATAGATCTGTCAAAGAGGACCTACTGTTCTGCAAACCAATTCCGGGAAGAGCCAGTGCTGAGGGACTAGTCAAGATTCTAAATTATTTTTTGACAACAAGTGAGATAAAGTGGGAAAATTGTGTTGGGATGTGCAGTGAGGGTACTCCTGCTATATCTGGAGAAAGTGGTTGTTTATAAGCTCTCGTGAAAGGGAAGGCTCCCAACGCCATTGGGACTCCTGTACACAAGGAATCACTAGCATCAACAAACATGAGCACAGAACTAAGTATTATCTTTAGTTCAATCATTAAAATAGTGAACTACATTAAAATTAAGACAAGACCAACTGAATCACGTTTGTTTGCTGCCTTATGCGAGGGAACAAGGGTTGAACACAGTGCTTTTTTATACTATTCTGCTGCACTCCGGTTGTCAAGCGGACGGTGCTTGCAAGGGTGTTTGAACAAAAAGGATTAAATTAGTCTTTACTTCAAAGACAGTGACTATCCCAGTAATAAAAATGAGATCAATGAGAACAGTTCCTTGTGCAAACTAATTTATCTTGCTGATATATTTAAAAGACTTAATATTTTAAACACATCAATGCATGGATTAAACCTTTTCACTTCAAGTGACAAGGTGAGCGCTTTTATTGGGAAACTGGATCTATGTCTGGCTAAAGTTGAAGAAGATTTTCTTGACATGTTCCCAAGACTGAACGAAACTCTTGAAGAACATGACAATGTGCTGCAGGATTTTAACACTTTTTTTTTATCACCGACCACCTCATATAGCTAAAATTAGGATTCAAAATATATTTTAAGGAATCCGTTGATGTCATTCAAAATGAGTGGGTGCGAAATCCTTTTTCTGTGGAAGCAAGAAAGAGGCTGTCAATTAGTGAACAAGAAAAACTGATAGACCTGTCCTTGGATTGCACAATGGAACACAATTTTGAAACATGTTAGCTCACACAGTTGTGGCGTCAGGCTGAAAGCGAATATCCAACAATGAGTGCAAAGGCTGTAGCAGTTTTCTTGCCGTTTTCCACGTCCTATCTCTGCGAAATCGAATTTGATGTTGGGGCTGCCATTAAAACGAAATATAGGAATCGGCTTAGCGTAGAGCTGGATCTCAGTTTGACTATTTCTCCATTAGTCACAAGATTTAATAAACTATGTGCATCAATGCAAGCTCAAAAATTCCACTAACTGCGAAGCTGATATTTAGTTTATTTTAACATTGTTTATACTATCTATACACTTTGTTTTTTAAAATTGTTCATTAAAAGTGAGTGATACATTTGGTAATAGTTATATAGTAATTTTATATCAATTAAAAACCTAGGATCCAAACGCAAGGGCTCGCGACGATCTCAGAGGCAAAAATTGGGGTTGCACTCCGAAAAAGGTTGGAAACCACTGATTTAGACACATCTGCGGTTCCTGCATTTTCACTAGAGCCATAAACGGTTAAACACGGTGGCTATAATAGATACATGTTTGTGCCAGAACAGTGAAGTAAACAGCTCAATTTGTCCCCTCAGAATCTAATAAACAATAATATAATGAGTGTTAAGTTTTTGTCTATTGCAAGTGATGGTTGATTATATACAGAGAGAAAGACCTTAATAATTTTTAATTTGTGAAATTTAGACCTAATATATTATTGGTATACCTAAATTAAATGGACTTATATTGTTATTAATAGTTTATATTAGCATTAAATACTAATTGGGACATCACATACTATTCGTACTCGGCCTATTGTGTGCTTTCTCTTAATACAGCGTCGATTCTTTTCCTAAGCGCACGTCTTAACATATACGAAAATTATACGTTTTTATTGGAAGCCCAGCGTTATGATTTTATTTAATAATTCATTGGCTGCCCCAATGTTTGTTAATAATTAATATTATTGAATGTTAAAATGACATAAATTAAACAAAACAAAGTTACATTTGTGCAATTTTCCAGAATTTACATGCTAATAATTATAGTCTATAATCGATTTTTCAGAACGCAAGATATGTGAGGGATTTAATTTCCCAACTCACTCAATTATTGTTTGATTTTTTTTATATAATGTCAGTAATATTCATACTCTCACGCCATAACTACACTTTTACCATCAAGCTTATTCTAACGATTTATAATGCAACATCATTGAACTCTATAATATAACTGGATGGACATACACATACACATTACCAAGGACAAAAGGGTGACGTTCAAGTTTATAGTCTGCTACACTGTGGGGGGACAGATTTAACGGTTTGTTTCAATGTTCTTATGAGAAAATATGTTTCTGATAAATAAAAGTGTTATTGTTTGAAAATAGTGAGGTATTATACAACATTTTCATGAAGAAACATTTGCATTAAAGGAATTACAATTCAGTTTTACAGGTAATACTATACAAATACGAAAAAAATCTTTAACATATTTAAATATGTAGTTATCATCAATGTTGTTTGCAGTTTGCCAAGACTACACTTATATTTAAAGTTGGTTATTAGCTTGTATATTGGTTTCATAAACCATATTATATTGAAAGTTTGATAAATATAATGAATAAGGTATCTTAAAACTTGATTGCATTTGGTTTAATGACAAACTTTGTGTAGTTGCCATACATTTAAACTATCACTTAGGTTATAAGCTTGTAGAAAGTATTATTATATTACAATTTAAAAAAAAAGTTGGCTCATAATTGTATATTGCTTTCAGAAACTATATTTTATTGAAAGTTTGATAACTATAATGAAACAAGTTAGCTAAAAACTGTATTACATTTGTTTGAATGACATACTTTGTGTAAAAGTCTTACGTTCAAAAGATAATTTAGGTTATAGGCTTGTAGGAAGTATGGTATCTACTAAACCCTGATTTTAGTAATGATCCCAATCTGTAAGGCTTTATTTCGTATTAGAATACTATCATATATATAATATTTTGGTAAGATAGCGGCCATTTAGAACGGAAGTAAAAATTTTCTTCTGGAAGGTATTTTATCCTACCTAGGATTCTGGTTACGAGATAAAGCCTTACAAGCGAGCTTCCTTAAAAAATCATCGTATATATTAGGCTACATCAACTTATTTAAAGAAAAACTAACCAGTTTCGAACTTTGTTTTGGTCTTAAAAGATTTTACTAACACATTTATTTTATTTAACTAATCACACATTATTTTACTTCATATATTCAATCAATTTAATGAACTATGTCAAAATGCCACATTGTCTTGTATGGGTGTAAAAGAGATAGACATACCCGAAAGTTTCCTTCTCTCTTAGACAATAGGATGCAGACAACAGCTTGAAAATTTCAGCCACAGATGTCGATCCAGTTATATTATAGAGATCAATGTGCAACATAGACACGTAACGACAAAACTTAAATTTTATCACGGTCACGCTTTTTGGAGCTAAATAAGTATCAATGAATGAGTATACGCATTATTTCGTAGGCTAGGTAGGTGCATTTTAATTTAATAGTACATATTTTATATAAAAGATGGCGCTAGCATTTAAAACATTTTTTAATTTTACGACAAGTAGACCCCTTCGCATTTTCCCCTTCTTCCCCCTCTCCCGGTTTAGTAATGAATTACCTGATAGTTCCCAATTCCCCTCATTATTAAACTCAACTTCTTTATCTACGTACTAAAGTAGACTGTAGACGTAGTGCAAGAGTAAGGTAATTAATAATAATAATAATAATAATAATAATAATAATAATAATAATAATAATAATAATAATAATATTATTATTATTATTATTATATATTATAATATATAATATATATTATTATATAATATATTATAATATATTATAATAATAATAATAATATTATTATTATTATTATATATTATAATATATTATTATATAATATATTATTATAATAATAATAATAATAATAATATTATTATTATAATATATTATAATATATTATTATATAATATATTATTATAATATATTATTTATTATTATTATTATTATTATTATTATTATTATTATTATTATTATTATTATTATTATTATTAACAGTAATAGTAATAAATAATATGTAATATTTTAAATAAACCTTCTTCAGTTCTCGTAGCTCTCATTTTGCGGAAAGGAAGTTGGAAATTGTATTTATTTCGTTATTTACAACATAATTTAAAGCAAACAATCGAAGCGACATCTTTAAAGTGACATACCATATAGGCTAGTAACAAAATACACTTTCTTGGACCTTAATTGAATAAAATGTTTATTTGATTATTCAGTACAGTCGAGAGACTTATTAAAATCAAAGCAATCAGCAGACGGCAGGCGCTCACATAGTACAATTTAATAAAAGTAATTTCCTTTAATTATTTAACCAAATGGCTCCTTCGACATTGGATTTAGGGACTCGTTGGTTTGATTCTAAGTGATGCTGAAGAATATTTTAATTACTATAGTATAGGGATTGTGCTGCTATTCAATTAAATATCTAGACTATACAGCTGGTCATGTAATATTAGGCTTACTTTTTTGTGTGTGGTGTGCTGATATAATTAATTTATTGAGAGTTGGGAAGGGGAGCAAGTAGAAACCTCTCCTTAAAGTATTACCAATAATCTAGTTATTCCTCATTAATGCCTAGGTATATTATTGGCGACCCCAGTTATGATAAGAAAAATAACTTTGTACTTTAATAGGGATTTAATACAAAAACACACTATTTGCAATTTGAGGTATTCATCACGAGGTCCACAGGTTTCTTCCCCTCCCAAGCCCGTCAAAAAATGTAGGCCTATAGCCTACTGTCTTGCTCACTACGAACAGTTACCCTCTTACCGCTAGTATTAAATTGGCTAAGTCCATCGCGGGTCCTGTTTTAACATGACAATTTGGCATTTTGTCTATCTGTCCGAGTGTTTGTTCCGTGAATAAATTTGGCAGGGGCATTCTTTGAACCTATGCCGAACCACTTATATATATCAGTGGGTGTGGAACCTTGTTTGTGTAAGATGGGGAAAGGGCAAGCAAAAAAGTATTTTTAGGGACTTTCATTCCACCCCAAACCCCCCAGATAAATGTTAGAAAATTAGATTTTCCTAAAAGCTACTGTATTTGGAGTGGTTCTGCGCCCCAACTTATGAAAATTATATTATTTTTAAAAACCATTCAGCAAATTTTTGAAAGATGAATGCCTCTAAAAGTAATTTTGAGTTTTATTAAATATCAGAGAATTTGAAATGTATCTGTGGGGGGGAGGGGGGGGGGAGCGGCAACGTTTAATAGTTCA